>JASJZC010000014.1:0-60413 GCA_037178855.1 Oscheius sp. JU75
TCCTGCAGAAATCGGCTCCGTCTATGCAGTTCTTCTTTTCGCAAACCAGATTCTCGCCCTGCCAGCCGGAATGGTGGGTGACCGCTGGGGCTTTCGTTTTACCCATGATCCTGGGGTGTCTTACCGATGCCGCATCCTATCTTATCCTTGCCTTCAGCACGGGCGGTGAAGGTGCGTATGGCGGCGGTCGGTATCGGACTGGGCGGATGCCTGTTCAGCACCAACGCACGCGCTGAGCTGCTGAGCTATACCAGGGGACGACAAAAGCCGGACCGCACGGGTGCAGGGGCGAGTTTCTTCGCTGGACGAATATCGGGGCGCTGCTGGGACCACTTCTGGGCTTCGCAGTCCTTAAAAGCGATATGCAACGCTCGCCCTTCGTGATGTTTGCTGCAGCGGAATTGCTGCTGCTGGTCCCGATTTGTGCTTGAAAGTCTGCGAACCCCCAAGAATCCGGTAAATTTGGTGGTCTGGCCCCGTCAAATTTGCCTTCCCCTTCTTCCCACCTATTGGCGCCAGTTTACTCTGCTGCATCTCCTGGCGGCAATCCGGTCAGACTTGCTGCCAGTACGCCGGTCTTTCCCATATATTTTTGATACTATTCTCCACAGACCCGCAGACAATTCCATTGCGCAGCTTCTGCAGAACCTTGTCATTATCGTTTTACAAACGTGGTTTTCAGTCAGACTACTTTCAGCTTCCCAATTAAAAAACCTCACTGGTTATGTCAGGCGTTTTGCTGTTCTGCCTGATCCGGACTGGCTACCTTTTCCACGAGTTCAGGCTGGCTTTTTGCATTGAGTGGGCTGTTTTGGGTATGTCAGGTTATTGCAACCACGGCTATCTATAACGGTGTAATTTTTATGGGGACACCGAAAGGAAAAGCGGCTGCGTTCGGCCTTTCAAAACTTGTTCTTGCAATCAGTACCTTTTTGCATTCTCAAGTCTGTGCCAATGATCCTGTATGCTGGCAAAGGTTGTTCGAATGTCAGGTACAGACGATCGTATCGTTCTTGTCCCTCATGTCCGGCTTCACGCTGTTTGCAATATTCTTCAGATTTGTTCGCGAGAGGAGGCTTAAATTGATCGCCGGCGTCGCATCATGGTCGGAACGTTCCGTTTATCTCGCCTTCTGGATCAGCAATTCGGTGCGAGCTGGTCAGTCGATGACACAGCGCGCCCACGCAGCGGTCTCGCCAATTACATAATGGCCGTCCGCGCGGGTGCATCGCTCTATTTTGCCAAATTTTTTACCGATCCGATCGCCAGCCAGCGCGAGGCTACAGCTCTGCGATTTCTCGCGAAAACCCCTTTCCGGCTCCGCCCGTCATCGCCTGTGATTTTAAATTTCTTCTTTTAAAGTCGGTGGGGATACCTGTGCCGGCAGAAAGCAGGTCGGCTGCCGAACTTGTTCAGATCGGTCAGACACTGCAGCGCCTGCATTCCCTTGACACAAGTGAACTGGATCCGGTCAATTTTCGCGGCTCTCAGGCAGATCGTCTGGACCGGCGCTTTCGTGCGTGTTTTACAAAAATTCCCGCCCGTCGTTCACTTCTTCATGGCGACATTACATGGTCGAATGTTGTCTTCAACAAAACAGAGCATATCGTCCTCATCGACTTCGAAGAGGCCGCACTTGGCGACCCCCTCGTTGATCTGAGTATCGCGGCCGTCGAGTGCTGCTGGAACCCGCGCTTTGCGCGGCGGTTTGAAACAGCAGTCATGCATATGATCGAAGGCTACAATCAGCCCGGCATGTACAGCCGCCTCCTCGCGGTTCCTGCAGAGGCAAAGGCATCCGCATGCGAGCTGGCTGCAGAAGAGCTGTTGTCGTGGTCAAGGACTAATGGTCAGTATGCTCTGTCGCAGAAATATATCACGTTTATTGACTTTATAAGACGCAGGAGATCTTCGATGCTGACCCGCGCTTCGCGCGTTACCAGTGTTCTCACCATTCAGATGGTCAGTGCTGCCAGCCAGCATCCCCTGATGCCATTTATATCGTCACTGTCCTGCCAGTTTCGCCAAACACGCGGTCTGGACCATGCCGGACACCAGCCCAGGTCGCTGTACCACGATCCATAGATAGCTGTTCAGCGCCACTTCCCGAGTTGAGATGTCTGCGTCAGAAGCACGGGCGTACTGCCGCAATCCGGACAATGGCCTGCGCGATGAATGTCGAAGCCACCATTGGAATAGAAAAAGAATATGCCTGCATAACGTCGATCGCTGACGAACAATATTATGTCCTTGCAGGTGCAACTTTTTCTTGATGCGCTGCAAACGCTGATCGCCGATATGGGCTGGCGCATGATCCCCGAATACAGTCACGCTCTGCTGGAAGTCATCTCGGCACCCGTTGCTGCAAGCCAAATCCAAAATCTCATAAACGATCTGCAAACGATTGATATTATTATAGCTTCTGCGGAATTTGAAATCGACAACGGAGCACGTGTCTGGCTGTCTGATAAACATTCGACCCTTCTGAAGCATTTCGTGCGACCGGATGGAACAGTGACAACCGACCTCTGTGAAATTTTAATCGATATTGAAGACAGACAGGAACTCGAACGATTAATTGCAACGCTGCCGCCGCCAGCATTTATGGACTGCAATGTTCAGGATGCAGCCCTTCGCTTCGCTGGCTTTACAGCGTTGAACCTGACAGTTTCTCATCTGAGCTGGACGGTGGCAGCGGTCCTGCAGAACGAGAAAAAATCGCAGGATTTTTGGTCGATGGATGTTTAACCGGGCAGCTCAGTTACAAAAGCAATTCGGCAGGTCACGCTCAGCTTCGGGTGCACACGGAATGCTGCATCAGGCTTTGCAAACTGGATTACGGGTGACTTTGAGAACGTTATCGAACAATGTTCCGCTGATATTATTGGCAACATCTACGGCACCGGTGAATACAGCGACTGGACCTTTAAAGAGAAAACAAACTATGTCGTGCGCCCAAGGATTATCGGCGCAAACGTCTGTGCCGAGTTTCGCTGCCTGGGCAGTGACACCAATATTCGGATAATCCGCGATATTATGCTGTCGCTGACCCAGGATGCGCAGTACCTCTTCAGGGATATGTCGTCATGCTAGTTCATAAACACCCTGATTGTCCGCTCCGAAATATCAAGGCCACCGCGTACCTGCGACATCGGCAGAACTGTCCTCTGGCTGAGATCTCTTATCCGGAAAAAATTAATATGAAAAATTCTGCTGGGGCCGTACGCCACTTACGCCACTACTCCAGGTAACCGGGGTATGACGGTCGCAGCGCTCATTGAAACAAGTCATGTCGTGCTTCACACATGGGATGAGTGCAAGCCACCGGTTCTCCAGCTTGATGTCTATTCCTGCGCCCCCTTCCCGATCGGGGTGGTGATGTCCGAGCTGCAGTTTTTCATACCCTCTAAAATCGAATATAAATATCTTGATCAGGAACACTCTCTGATCGAAGTGAACGCTGACTGTCAGGTGCCGTTGCCTGACCATTAGTGATCATGCGTTTCCGCCCGTCAGAGTCACTGGTCGGGGCAACGCCCGTCGATCGGCCGACCTGATAAGATATGTCATGAATTACAAAAGGGTGAATTTGCATAGTCTTAACAGACTATACAACCCGATGGCAGTAAGGATGTCAAAGCGTGCAGGCAAACACGCCTGGAAATTTTTATCAATCGGATGAGACAGGGTTTTCCCTGACCTGGGTCGTGTGACGCAAGGCATCGTAAGAGTGGATAATGCCGTTCGTCGTCCACCAACATTCCACTCCTTTTGTGCAGGCGGTTCTCATCTGTCTCCAGATGCCAGGTTTCACTGGAGCTCCGCGCTCGCCAGGTTCCGACGAAACAGGTCGCGACATAGTCTCCTATTCAGAAAGCGATGACCCTAGGAATCTGGACTGATATAATGACGACCTATTCATAGAGGCAACCTCGCTGTTCCGGTGCTATCATGATGCCAACAGCACTATGCTGATGGTGCCGTCAGTCCTGACTGTTGCGCTTGAAGTCATTGGCCACGATGACCTTTCCCCCTGCTATTTCGTGTTCCTGGAAGGAAAACCAATAGCAATCATCGATTTTGATGCCGCTTGCTCCGTTACACGAATCCATGACATGGGCTATGCTGTATGGATGTGACATCGCAGAGTGACGCGAGAAATATCGACTGGTGGTCTTCTCGTCGGCGTACGGACCGGCATCAGACCAACGTGTGTTGTCCGGGCAATCATATGCCGGCAGATCTTTCTCCTTGCGCAGGCGAAACGCGTCGGTGACGCATAAAGGGCGCATTGGCTGGCCGGTTGTCTCCATTGGACCAGGCATAATTTAGAAACGCAAGTCCGCCAAAGCGCGTCCCAGTCAGATTGAACTCTTCGAAATGCTGTGTTTGTTGGATGCCGTACATATCTGATCACGGCTCTTGCGATGCTGCTCACAGGCCAGGGTAGCGCATTATGGTGTAGACTCGCCCATCCTTTGATGCTTGCTCATTGCAGGTGATGTGGAGGACCCTGGCAGATGCCTCTGTTTGCTACTGCCATAAACTGACAGTATGGCTGTGTATTTCTGTTGCCGTTCAACTTCAACGGAGCCCATCATGAACGGGTCTGATACACTCCTCCTCTACGTCGCAAACGTTTCTCACAGTGTCGGCTTCTATACCAGCCTGCTCGATCAGGCTCCGGTCGAGGAAAGTGCAACTTTTGCGTTGTTTATTCTTCCGTCGGGCCTCGCAATGGGATTGTGGGCCAGTACCGGTGTGCAGCCTGTCCCTTTGGCCGGCGGTGGAGGCTATGAACTCGGCTTTAAAGCCGCTGACCCGGACGCGATCGATCAGATGTGCCTCGCATGGAAGGCAAGGGTGCCGTTATCGCCTTACCACCTTCTGATCTCGAATTCGGGCGAAGCTTCGTTGCCCTGGACCCCGACGGCCATCGCCTGTGCGTTTATGCGCTTACGGACGTTCAGTGATGACGCAAGCGCATCACTGGATCGCTGTTGCATCGGCAGAGCATGTTGCACTCGGCCGGCGCCACGGTTTTATGCAGGTCTGCCATGGGAGGGCTGCACCATTGCGCCGCGTTTCTCCGGGAGACTGCGTAATCTACTACTCACCCACAACCAGCTTTAAAGGGAAGTGAACGCCTGCAGGCATTCACAGCAATCGGTACTGTCCGGGAGGGCAATCCTTATCAGCCTGATCCGGGACAGCTGCTTTCAGACCATGGCGGCGTGATATTGACTGGCGTTTGTCGTGTTGTCCTGATCAGGCCCCTGCTCTCCCAGCTTTCCTTTACACAAAATGAGTGCAATTGGGGCTATAAGTTTCGCTTCGGTCTGTTCATGATCACTGCGACAGATGCCGAAAAGATCACCAGAGCAATGACTTCCCTAAGTATGGCTATAGAAACACGTGAGCGTGAGTCATATCACTTCGGTTGACTGGTACGATAAGCGCATCGCGATCTGAGTAGGGTGGCGCTGCTGCTGTATAAGCGACCGCATTCAGCAACCCCCTGCACCACATCGCGATCACCAGACGGTGTGAACCCAACAGGGTTTGTGCCGCGTCGCCGATAAACGTTCCTCCCGGGAGGGCTTGCCCCTACGTGACGCTCTTCGCAACAAACTCATCATGATTGACGCTGTTTCCATCTTGTTTGTCGCCCTACAGATGGGAATTGCTGCAGCGGAAGCCGCAATCTTGCAGGGTTCCCGATCTTGTTAAAATATGCTGGTCGACATGAGCGTGCCCTATCTCAATATTAAAGTATAAGTAAAGTTAGATAAAGCATTTTTGATTGAATTAAAGTATCACTTTACAATTCTTTACAGAAAACATATGTTTTACTCGATAGTATCCGGTGCCATGGTCCTTATTAATAATACCTTTATCAAAAGAAATGATATTTGTTAAAATTTTACATTTATAATCGGCGGATAGCCATAATGGTATTTTGATTACGTTTGCATTAGTAGTCACTGATCCATGTCGTGATCATAATTTTTCCATTGCTCAGGTGCTGACCGTCATTTGCAGGCGTATGGAGATATCCTATGAAAGCATTCCTGACGCTCGTCTCGGCAGCCTGCGCAGCCTTTCTCGGCTGGTCAGCTGTTACCAAGAAAGCGCCGCAGATCGAAACTGACATTCGGCAGCGCACCACCGAAGCCCTCAATCCTGTCAGTCCCGGCGTCGAGGCCATCATCGATGGTCGCAACGTTCTATTGCGTGGCCCTCAGGCCAACGCTGAGGCGAAAACCCGCACTCTGGAAATTGCGCGTCAGGTATGGGGCGCACTCGGACCCGCAGATGGATTATGGGTACCTGACGCATCCAGCACAAACGAACTCGTCAGCGTTGAGAAAAAAAGCGACGGTGACGTCACCGTCGCCGGTGTGATTGGTGCGGACAGTCTCGGCGGGTTAACCAGTGCGGTGACACAGAAACATCGCCTTCCTTCCACAATGAGGTCGTTACAGGCCGGGAATTCCCGGCTCAGTAACGTCACTGAAGCCATCGGCGCACTGGGATTGCTCGATGCCGGAACATTGCTTATGCGCCCGGATCGAACCGTGCTGACAAGGGCAGACCACGCAGCAATCCGTAGCGGATAGTGTCATCAGTCTGGCAGCCACTCAATCCCCGCAGTGGCAGACTCAGATCCTGGGCCCTCAAACCGCCGAACAGGCCAGCGCAGCAACAACACCTGCAGCCAGTCTTCTCATCACAAAGGGACCCAATAACACGTTGGTTGCCAATGGCGACGTTGAAGACGATGGTCAGAAACAACTCCTGCTCACCGCACTGAAAGCCACGGCGAGCGGTCCGGTAATCGACAATCTGAGCGTTAAGAATGCCCTATGCCCGATGACTGGGGCGCGCGGTTTACCACCGGCATCAGCGCTCTTAAAAATCTCAATGCGGGTACGCTTGTGCTCAGTGGTTCTCAGTCTCTGATCAGTGGCAATGGCGACACGTCAACGATCAGAACAGTGCGCGACCATCTGCCTTCCGGCTGGCTGAGCAATCTCTTGCCGTCCGGCAACGGCCAGAACAACCAGAAATCAGCACGTCGGCCCGGTTCATGCCCATCAGTTGATGCGCGGCTTAAACAGGGCACCACGATCTTGTTTGATACCGGCTCCTCCACAGTCGCCTCACAGGACCGCAACCTGCTCGGTTTATTCGCCGCCTCTCTGACGCCCTGCGCCGGAACAGGCACCGTGACCGTGACGGGTCATACCGACAGCACCGGCTCCGATAAACTCAATGGCTGGCTCAGCAGACAAAGAGCGCTCGCCGTGCGTGAAATTCTGACCGCCCGTGGACTTTCTGCGGCAAATATCCGGGTTGAGGCAAAGGGGAAAACGCAGCCCGCAGTTTCCAATGCCACCACAGACACGCGTGCGCACAACCGCCGTGTGACCTTGCAGTGGAATGACCGTTAACAGTTAAACGAGGATTTATCATGACCTATTTATTGACCCAAATGTGGCTTTACATGCTCGGTGCCGGACTGCTTGGACTGCTTCTCGGCTGGATCATCTGGGTAAGTCAAAAACATCGCCTGTTTCAGCTTGGTCAGGCACTGTCGTCCGCTGAAACCGATCGTGACCGGTACAAATCTGAACTCGAGACATGCAACAGGACGTGCAGCGCGCAAAAGGTGCAGCTCGACCGCTTCTCCGTACGATCATCAGCATTCAGCGGCTCCGCGGATTTACCGGCCGCCAAAGACGATTTGAGACGTCTCATCGGCATTGGCCCAATCAATGAGGGGCTGCTCAATAAAGCGGGCATCACGACTTTCGCGCAGATTGCCAGCTGGAGCCCTGCTGATATTGCTGAGGTTGAACACATGCTGCAGTTTGGTGGCAGAGTCGAGCGCGAACAATGGGTAACCCAGGCCGGGCTTCTTGCCTCCGGTGACGAAGAAGAGTTTCTCCGTCGTTTCCCAACCGCGGCATCCGACACTAACACCTAAAGCCTGCCCGGTGCGCTGAACAGGCCTGTTACCGGGGGCAGCGTCTCCGGCCATCTCTGACCATGGCCGGAGACGCAAACACGTCGCATCCGGCCCGCTCGCAAGACCGGCGCCCCCTGTCTGTTGAAAATATGTCATTGTGACTGTGCGGAGGAGAGCCCGTCCCCCCGTGGGCCCAATCCCGAACGAGAGCAAGGGCCTCCTCCGCCTGGTCATCAACCTGAACAGTTGCCCACGTGCCGCGAAGTCCGAAACGCTGCATTGTATCAGCGAAACCCCAGTCCCCGGCCTTTTCAGCACTTAAAATCCGATCACGGCTCGCCTCTGCTCACAGTCATAAGCGCTGCGCCCGCAATGATCCGTGTCAAGCTGTGTCATGCAATATGCGTATCGGACGAAGCTGACCGGCAGCAAACTTCACCAGTCACCTGTAATCAGCGCAAGCCAGTCCGGTTCAGCCACACAAACAGCAGTACGGCCCTGCCGACGCATGGCACTCACCTGTCCTGACGCCACAGAAACCAGCGGTTTAGCTGTTCAGTTGCAGTGTCCGGCCAGCATTCGCCCGCAAGTCATGGGTCGCTTTACATGCGCGCCGGGATAAAAAGCTGTTAATTCAATGAATGAAAGTGAATATTAGAATTAAAACCGTTACTATTAAATATAAACCCGTGGCATATTCTTGATTATAATATATTAGAGGGATGTATTATGATCATATCGAATGTTAATACTCTTAAATATTCAATTACAACATTACTAATGTACGGTTTACTAAACTGTACTTTCGGCGTTATCTCTTTTGCCCAGACAGGGCAGATTAAAGCTGGTGCCGGTGACAGCCTGTCAGTCACGCCGAATGTTGCCACCAGCCTGTCCAATACCGATGGCTACGGCCTTTACGCCACCGATGGCGGCAGCATCATCTCGCGCGATGGCCTGGTCATCACCTCGGGAAGCAGCGCTACCGGTCTTTTTCGCAGCCGAACCAGACAGTGTGATCTCCTGGGAGGGAACGCGGATCAGCACAACAGGTTTTCGTGGTCGCGGCATCGATGCCGTCCGCGGCGCCCATATCACCGGCTTCGGAACAGTTGTCACAAGCGGAGACCGGGCCCACGCTATTCAGGCCGGCGAAACCAATGCCTCCGCAGGCCCGGCACGGGTCACCCTGCTCCCCGGCACCTCGGTCAGCACGTCCGGAAGCGGAGCCTATGGCCTTCATGCCTATTCCTCCAGTACTATCGAGGGCACAGTTAGTATTGTTACAACCGGTTCGGGCAGCTTTGGTGCACATGCCGAGAAAGACAGTTCTGTGATTCTCGCGGACTCAACCGTTGAAACCTTCGGCGCAAACGCTTTTGGCCTGCTTGCCAACACTGATGGTATCTCCAATGGCACACCTTATACGCCAGGCCACCTCACAGCGCGCGCAACGCATGTGTTGACACATGGTGCATCGGCTTACGGCGTTTATGCTGATACGCAGGCAACGATCACGCTCGGCGATGTCACCATCGAAACCTCGGGGACAGTGCTGCGGGGCTGTTTGCCGGGCGCGGAGGCAGCATTGTCAGCACAGGCAGCATTACAACGCGGGGAAATGGGGCCGCAGGAATAGCCGCCGGTCTGTCCGCCGCGGTGGACAACCCCGACCAGATCCAGCACAGCGGACACATCGTAACCAGCGGCAACCATGCGGCGGGCGTCGATGCCCGCAACAGTGCACGTGTTGATCTGACGGGCTCAGTTATCACCGGCGGGGAAGAAGCCTACGGCGCATATGTGAGCAGCGCTGCACTCGATCTGCATGCGGTCAGTCTTGCGACATCCGGCGACAACGCTACGGGACTTGTCGCGGAGACCGCGGCTACGATTACCGGAAAGGCAGACATCATAACTAAGGGCGTCAGCGCACATGGCGCCGAGCTCTCCGGTGGCAGTACGCTCGCTCTCGAAAACGCTACAATGACGACATCGGGCGCCGGTGCCAGCGCCGTGATTGTTGAGGGCAGTAACTTTGCTGCCCTTACCACAGTGTTGCGATCCGGTGGAGACGCGATCAAAATCACTGACACGTCAACTGTATCACTGATTAACTCCAGCATCTTCAGCACAGGCGATGCGATTACAGTCGATTTTGCCAGCTCCGACCAGCATGTCGATCTGAATATCGGTGGTTCAGGACAATTTGAAAGTGACACAGCAACCCTGCTGCGCGTCAGCCGGACGACGCAACCGGCTCAAACCGAGCAGTCACGCTGCTGATCGCCGGTAAAAGTAATCTCTCCGGCAGCGTCTATGACAATGACAGCAAGACTTCCGGCTACACCGATGTGTTACTGGGGGGCGACGTTATCTGGAACGGACGCGTTCAGGGGATACGGGATTTCCGATCTGCCGGCGGTAACAGCCAGATTAATTTCATGCAGGGAACTGCGCTTTACGGTGACCTGACAGGCATCGGCACAGCCTTCAGTTTCGATGTAAACGGCGCCTTAATCGGCGGTAATGCCATCCTTCAGCAGTCATCTTCCGCACAAGGTGGCTCAGCAGCGGCACCCGTAAGGGTGCTCGGCAACATGGCCGTCGATCAGACCTCTGTGCAACAGGGAAGCTGGCACATCACCGGTGGTCTCGATAACCAGGGGATAATCGCCCCAGGCAATGGGGATGACATCGGCACCATTACTGTTGATGGAAACTATTCAGCAGGCGTCAACTCAGTTTATCAGATCCAGCTCAATTCTGCTGGCCTGAGCGATCTCATCGCCGTCGAAGGAAATGCGTCGCTTGCAGGTTCAGTCGCCTTAATGACCAGCCAGATCGGGGATATTAGCATCAACAACCGTTACACAATCCTCACAGCATCCGGTGGGCTCGGCGGCACAAGCTTCACAGACGGGATCAACTGGATGAATTCAACAGGATTTCTCTATCTCGATCCTGAACTCTCTTATGATTTAAACAACGTTTACCTCTCCCTTACGCGCAACACCCGATCAATTGCTGATATCGCCACGACACCGAACCAGCGGGCGGTTGGTGCCGTAATAGACCGCGGTGCACTCAGTGGCGCGCTCGAACACGCTTTCCTGCTTGCCACTGATGCCCATCTGGTCCGCTCCGCCTTATCGCAGCTGACAGGGGAAGCCCATCAGTCTGTCCTGACAGGCCTGCAGCAAGACGCCTCAAGACCGCGCGACGTCATCAGTGATCGTCTCCGTGAGGCTTTCGCCGACGACGATACAAATCTCTGGATGCGCGGGATCGGTGCACAGACAGAATTTGGTGACAGAGATGGCCATTATGGCGTCAGTCAGAAAGCGGGCGGATTCTTCCTTGGCTCTGACACAATGGCAACACGAAATCTGCGCCTTGGCGGTATGGTCGGCTACGAAAGCAGTCGTTTTACCGTCGATGAACTCAACTCCGAAGCCGATGCCCAAACCTGGCATGTTGCCGCTTATGGTAACTGGCAGCAGGACGCCTATCGTCTGGGTTTCGGCGGCGCCTGGAGCCGGCATGCAATTGCCATGAACCGGTCGCTGTCTCTGTTTTCCCTCACAGAGACGCTGAAAAGTGATTATCACGCAAATACCGCGCAGATCTTTGCCGAAGCAGCCTATGCTGCGACATCCGGGGCTTTCACTGCCGAGCCATTTTCCCGTCTGGCATATGTGCGCAGTGAACGGGACAGCTTCGATGAGGACGCAACCGGAACCATCGTCAAAACACCGCTTCATGCAGAGGCTACTGACATCGACAACCTCGTGACAGATCTGGGCATGCGCTTGCAGTATCAATGGCAATTGTCCGCCGATCGCAAACTGTCCGCTGTCGCGACGCCATCATGGCAGCACACATTCGGAGATCTCAAGGCGCAGTCACTATTCTCCTTTGCGCCCGACCTGGCGTTCCCGGTGGTCGGCGCCCCAATGGCACGCGATACCATCTCTGTCGATCTTGGACTGACGCTCGATTTAAACCAGGATGTCAGTCTCGCGGTAAACTATGGTGGCAGGTTTGGAAGGGCGACGGCAGAAAATGCCGTTAAAGGCCTCGCAAAGCTCCGGTTCTAGACCATCAGGCGGGCAGTTTGCCGCAATCAGACGATTGCGTAACCTGCCCGCCAGGGATGCGCCGCATAGTCGGCTCCAGGTCGCAGACTGAACGGCCATCCGTATTAAGCAGCGAGGAATAACGCAGTCTTCGAGCATGCGTGAACCGTCACACTGGGTCGCCACCCCGTGCGACAGCGCAAAAGGTTCGCTGGCCGCCTTAATATGTAGGCCAGAAAACTGTGGCTATCAGTGCCGCAGAAACTCATTGCAAGAGGCCTGACCATCGCCCGAACGAAGGGCATTCAACTCAGAACCTCCCGTCATCCGGACTGGACCATCTGCATCTCGCCCCCGACCCTCCGGAAGCCGGCACCTGTCGAGGGTTTGCGAAGGAACCTCGTGGAGAAAAATGCTCCCGATGCGATAATGCTACAAAGCATCGGCCTTCTGCGAGCCCTTCCCCGATCCTGATATAAATCTGCGAACGGACTGACGTTTCTTACATGCGAAAGCCATAAAATCTCAACCGGAGGCAGTCAAACTATGTGAGCTGCTCCGTCCCCGGAGCGGCGTAAGCTGCCCATTGAATATCCGCTATGAATGCCGCGCGCGCTATCACCACATCTTTAAAATATTCATCCCTCGGTGACGCCCTGCACTGGTAAGTCGCGACCATCCTCATACGTTCTGCCGTCGCAGAAACAAAGACCATCGAAGCAGAGAAAGCCTCGCACGCCGGGCAGTCTTTGCTGAAAAGTGTCATTGCTCCGTTCGCTCCCTGCAAGCTACCAACACCACCGAATACATTCCGCGCCAGAAGCATTTCTTGGGCGCAATTATTGGGAATTGCTGCATCGTTTGCGATCCGCATAATAGCATTATCTACTATGAGGTCCCCATGATGGACGCAATATTAAACGTGCTTAAAAACATTGCTGAATCTTACGCAGTCTGGGTTCTGCCACCGCATTTCCAGGACAAAGAATCTTTCACGGATGAAGAACTCGAACATCTGGTCTACTGCTTTCCCTACAGTTTCTGGGTCTGACACTTTCAGCCAGCGAGCAAGTTGCCAATTGTTTGGCAGCAAATATTCTGTTTCTGCTCAAAATGAGAACGCCATTGTCCGTGACGGAGATATAACAGAAATATGCTCAAACCTGAGTTATCTGCACACTTAAGTGCGAACTTTAATTCCTATGCGCCACAGCACGGCGTTTGCGTAATTCCCACCAGATAGACACAGGACAATGTGTGCTTTTTATAGCGCGTAAGATGCGTCACACGGCAAGCGTCCGCTGGCTGCTACCACCACAACGGCCCACCATACGATCACTAAAATTTCTATTAAATCATGAAAGCCCGGAGCAACTCCTTTTATGCAAGATTCTACCCGTAATCCCTACATTGTACTGTTATCATTTTTTTACCTCGCTGCGTCGCTGCTGCATTTTCTACACTATTTATCAGCATCTCGAAATGCTGTCCTTATCGTTCCCCTTTATATTCTATCTCTTCATACTTCCATTTACGCCCTATCTGTTAAGTGCCGTCCTATTCAGACAGTCATCGCGTTTGGGTGCAACGCTTGGAGTCAGGCTCTCACTTGCACTCGACAGCGTGGCGTATTACGAAACTTTTATCGACCCCAAAATTCAACGGCGGCGCTGTCGCTCATTACAACCCCTGTCGTCAACATCTTTATTGTGCTGATAGCAGTCCTGATTGTCAGATCAACAACGGGTGTTTACGCGGTTTCGCGGGTAGTCAGAAGCCGGCATCCGGGCGAAATGCGGATTGCAAACATTCACTCTGTCAGTCATCAGATCCGGACCGGCTGTTGCGATTATCCCAGGCATTGTAATTGAAGCGCTTTGCGCTATCGATTCAAAGACATCACCGGCAGTTTCCATGCCGGTGGCGTACTCCCGAAGCAACTGCCCTGTGTCAACTCTCCCGTAAGCCTGTGATGCCGAAACGTGTTCTGAAGCGCCAGATGATCAGTGCGCGACGTCAACGTATCAGCTATAAATGTCTATCCATGCTGCATGCCAGTAAAACTGTAGCAACAAATGTTCTGCGTTTTCTCTGCGGTCGCTGGAAAATCTGAGGAAGGCAGCAATTCTTCTGTCGGGCCAGTAAGCCACCGCCTCTCTATCCACTCTACCGAAACAAGCTGCTTGCTTGTCTGACGAGCATTTCCTGAGGGAAAGTGTTCAGACCAGAGTTCCTCCCCGCAAGAGTATGAGCAGCCAGACAGGAGTTGCTGTGCGCTGCGATGGTAACCGGCCGCGCCTCAACACAGTAGATGGCAACTACCAGGCCGCGATCATAATCACCCCGCAGTGCCTGGATCGCGCATCCGGTGAACACAGCACCGTCTGCTGCTGTGAACGTCCGGAATTCGCTGGCAACAATTCTTTTGGATAGTCATTGCGAGCCAATGGGTGTTCTATGATGCATCTACAGTTTCAGGAGTCGGTAACGGTATGTCTCGCGCGGATTAGTCCGCAGAACACTATTGCGGAGCCAGAATCCTTTGTTTAAGTGCCCCTATTGCGATCGGGAGGACTTCCCGACTTTAAACGATCAGCGCAACCATATCAGTCGGGAACACTCCGGTCGTGATCCTGATGTCTGTGGTATCTGTAACAAACCACTTTCGACCAAGGGTAACCTTGTATCCCATATGAAGACGCACAGCGAACAAGAAAAAGTCTTTCATCACTGCACTGTCTGTAACAAGAAATACACAACCAGGAGTTATCTTACCCTCCACATGAAAAGCCACACAGATGATGCCGGGAGCTTTCGCTGCACCGAATGCGGGCGTAGTTTCTTCCGCCAGGGCATTCTGAAACGGCATATGGCCAGTCATACAGGCGAAAAACGTCATCAGTGCGATAAATGCAGCGAGAGCTTTTCACACCCCTGGCATTTGAAAGACCATATGCTCATCCATTCTGGTGAAAGGCCTCATATCTGCAGTGTTTGCAAGAAGGGGTTTGCGCGTAAGCAGAACCTGCAGAAACACATGAAAATCCATACGAAAGAAGATATCTGCAGTGTTTGTGGCGACCGTTACGCAAATTCAAAGTCTTTAGAAAACCATATGAAAGCCGTACACCGGGCGATATATAATTTCGACGCCAACCTCACGAATTTTATCGGGTAACCTGAAAACACCTTTGCTGATTTTACTTCAGCGCACGATTATGTCAGCGGATTGTTCAATGAGCCCAGCCCGGTATACGAATTTCAACAGTGTCCGCATTGTCACGTGAACGTTCCCGATCTGGACCAGCACATCGACTTCTGCCCTTGTCGGCAAGGCCCGTCGTGGCAGTAAAACGAATACCGGAACCACCCATTGCACTGCTTTCCCCTTCTGACGTTCTCTTCAGCCTCCTTATGATCGCGGCCGTCCGTAAGCCCGACCGCTGGGAAGCTGCGGACGGGCTGCCTTATTATTCGTCGGTAAAGCGGCAGCCTGATACCAAATGGGCCGGCTTTTTAATGGACTTTCGCCATTTGACAGCCTCGCTATCACTGAACTGTAAAATCATAGACCAGAACACCGTTCGTTTCAGCAAGCAGCGGTCCGACAAATTCCTTGAAACGGGCGTGTGCCGGATCCGAAAATTCAGGATCAGAGACAACAGGCGTCCCAACATAGTAGTTGCGATCACCTTCCGATCTGAAGGTTACAATAAATGCCTGCTGATAGCCCTGATCTGCGCCTTCCCCGCTGTTCTGTCGCCCACTGTCGAGACGCACAATGTAGGGCTTTCCGTCCCTTGTCGCCTCATCTTTCAGAGAGAGGAAACGCTGGCTTACAGCCTCAATCTGAGCTGGTGTGGTACTGTCTTTAAAGCGGAACAACACGATATGCTGAACGGTGCCTGGCTTATAATCCGTCGCAGTAAATGCCTGCGTACCAATCGCCTCTTGCGCTTTATCAAGACTGTCACGGGCTGTTTCTGCCAGTGCGGCTTGCGAAGCGAATAATAAAGCCGGGATACCAATAAAAATATTCCGATATCTTAAACCCATTGCAGTAAGTCCTTTGATTATACGATTAATATGAACTAATACTTATTTTAATGCTGGGTCATGCGTTCAGTTTATTGCGCGACACACTGAAAACGGGACCTGTGCCCGGCGCCTCAGATCGATCGCAAAAAAGCGTGATACTATTTGGAATACACTCGTCTCAAACATAATATATAAATTGTCCGGGCGAAAGCCTTCACTGCTGCAGCGAACGCCGCCAACTGGTCACACCGTGTCCCTGGCTTCACGGCTTTTCTGAAATCACACCAGTCTCATTTGATGCGGATATGATAATATACTATTGCCTGAAATAATATTCTGTATATCAGTAATTAAGCGAATAATAATCAGATACAATTTTAAAATACACGCTGGACACTTCGCTAAATATCGGTCAGGATTTGATCGTGATTAAGTCCGGGGATGGTCATAAAGATGGACAATACACGCTTTGCCAGCAAGAAATGACTGGTCTGACTAATAACTTCCAGTTGATAACTCCTGTTGTATGGCACGCTGCTGCGGCAATGTACTTACAGTTCGAAATCGTTTCGGTCTGATTGACTGGCGGCATGATAAGTTTGTCGTCGCTCAATCCGGATGACGGACGTTTGCGCTTCTGATCGCGCGTCACATGGCAGTGCATCGGTCAAATCAGATACAGGTATAAAATCAGCAGCCACAGAGGTGCGCCGTTGCGGCACGCGCCGGCTGCATTCATGCGGCAATTCTTGAATGCAATGCAAAGTGGTGTGGCCACGACAGCCACACAACCTGTGAGCTTCGCTGCGCTTTTTTAAGACGCCCCGCTCTTTCGCCAGCCAGAGCATGCTTCCGTCAAAGACGGGCTCTGCCGACTTTTCAGTGGCTCATTTTTCGTTACGAGGAGAAAATAAATGGACGCCCCAACAGATAATAAAAATACCATCCAGGATGATGCAGGCGGTCTGTCAGATCTCAGGCTGACCTGCAAAGGTTTCACGCTCGGAGGGATCGGCCGGCCGGGTGCTGTCGTCTATGTCGTTGACCATGACAATCGCGAGATTGGTGAGGGACTGGTCGGGGAGAACGGAAATTTTGACGTCGCTCTTTTCTATCCGCTGACGTCTGTCAGCCAGGTCACGGCTCGGCAGAGAGATCCGGACGCGCCGGCTCCGGGTAAAGCCGTGGTCACCGGCGAGGCGGAAATCCGCGAGATCAAGATTGTCTATGCGATTGAGGATGGCGAGCCAAAGAATATATGATCGGGTTCGCGGATGAACGCGTTGTCTTGCGTGATGAAAACAATACGCGTATTGCTCAGACTATTCCGGGTGCCGATGGCGCATTCAAGGGCTATATCGATCCTCCCCGCTTTGTGCGCGCCGAAAACCTCACGGCAACGTCCGGATCATTCACGGTAACAACACCTGCGCCCGATTTCGTTTATCCCGAACAGGTACGCGATCTTGACATCAGAAAAGACTGGTCCGGCTTTTCCGGTCATGGCGTCTCGGGCATGATTATCGAGGTGCGCAACGCGAATAATGAGCTGATAGGCTCAGCAGCGGTGACCCCGCTTGGTGAATTTAACCTGCATTTTGATATCGCGCCGGTACCGGGCGAAACACTGAACGTGTTTGAGCATTCGCCTCTGGACAGGTTTTCAGAACCGGTACCACTGCTTGTACCTGATGTTGCAAAGCCCGATGAGCCGACCGGTCTTAAAGTGGACCGAACCGGTACCCATGTCACAGGCGATGGCGTGCCGGGTGCGCTTGTTAAGGTCTATCTGGACGACACTGTGATCGGCTCGGCAACAGTCGATGATGATGGCCATTTTTCCGCTCCGGTCAGTCCGCCGCAAATCCGGGGGGAAACACTCCACGTTACCCAAACCGGTAAAAATGGCATTGAAAGCAATCCGGGCGCGGTCGTGGCCTGGGATTTGACAGAACCTGCCGCACCAACTGATCTCGCCGTGAACAGAACTGGTACCGAGGTTACAGGTAAAGGCAAACCTGGTCATACGATAAAAGTCTATCATGACGGCAAAGAAATCGGCTCTGCGACCGTTAAAGAAGATGGCACCTTTACCGTACCGGTCAGCCCGCCACAGATTAAGGGCGAAACGCTCACGGTCACCCAGACAAGCCGCTTTGATATTGAAAGCAAACCGGGGACAATAACGGCACCTGACCTGACAAAGCCAGCAGCGCCGCAGGTCGATCCGATGACGAGCGCCGGTAATCATGTGACCGGGCACGCTGTTGCCGGCAATAAGGTAACTGTCTTTGGCGACGGCGATACCGTCCTTGGGACAGCGGACGTTAAAGCCGACGGCACGTTCGATGTACCGGTCACACCAGCGCAAACGCAGGGGCAGCAGCTTCGCGTCATACAGACCAGCCGCCTGGGTATCGACAGCGACCCCACGCCTGTACGTGCGCAGGATCTGGCACCGCCCGCACCCACCAATTTGCATATAGATGATAAGACAGGACGCACGCTGACGGGCAATGGTATTGCCGGCAACACAATTAAGGTCTTCGACAAAAACCTCAGACTGGTTGGACAGGGCACTGTAACAGGCTCGAACACATTCTCAATAACCCTCAACAGCGCGTACACGCACGGGAAGTTCTCACTGCCCGACAGTATAGCCTGACTCAGAAAGAAAGTGCGCCTGCCTCTGTCGAAGCACCTTTCGTCAATATCAGCTTTGGTGTCGATATCAGCGGAACCGTAACCGGGCATGATTACACCAGAACCACTTTCCTCGCCGATACCAACGGCAACGGGAAGCTTGACCTCGTCTCAGTTGAAGCATCGACCGATCTCAACAAACCCGGCAGGATCAGCGTATTTCTGGGCAATGGCCATGGAAAATTTGCAACGACGCCAACATTCGTCACCGATAACGTTCCCTCGCCGATGACAGGTTTTGACGGCTGGCGGAGTACATTCGTCGCTGATGTTACCGGCGACGGAAACGTTGATCTGGTGTTTGCACTTTATAATATAGCCTACAGCGAAAATTATGGCGGCAGTTCAATCTACGTCTTTAAAGGCCGCGGCGATGGCACCTTTGAGAAGCAGCCGGTCAAAACCATGGTTGCCGGAAATCAATGGGGCGGCGGTGACGGAACCTCAAACACCTACCATCAGACATTTCTCGTTGATCTGGACGGCAAAGGCAAAATGGGGCTCGCATCCATTACCGACGCCGGAGCCATGAAAGTCTACCTCTCTAACGGTGATGGCTCGTTCAGAACGACGCCTGTGACCTCGACGATCGTCAGTCCTGTTGCAGGACTGTCGGGCACCTATGCAGGATCCGATCAGTATCGCAGCAGTTTTATGGTCGATACGGACCAGGATGGTAAAGCCGATTACGTCTTTGCGTTCTACAATACTGGCGATGGCAACAGCTATGTCATGACCTGGAAGGGCGACGGAACAGGTCGTTTCGCCAAGTCGCCAAGTGTCAGCACGAAGCCCGGCTATGTGTGGGCGGGTGACAGCGCCAACAACAACGCGTTCCTGGTCAGGACCAGTGATGCCTACCCGGATCTTGTGATCGTAGAATCCTCCGGGATGACAGGGTATACCCAGCATGGAATTCATGTTTACAGGCGCCTCGAAGACAACCAGTTCTCGCGTGTCAGTACGGACACGACCGGACTGGGGGTGGCACCTATACGGGCTGGGATGCCAACCGCAGTATCTTCATGGCCGATGTGAATGGGGACGGACGGGCAGAACTGGTTACGGTCATTTACAATGGCAGTAAGACACATATCAACGTCTATGCCAGTCAGAGCGGCCGCCGTTATTCGACGAGCCCCAACTCCTGACGCGAAAGTAATCGCGGCCTGAATTCCTGAAAACGCTGCGCGGATCATCCGACCCGCGCAGCAATCATCAAGCACAATGATAACAACCAGGTCCTTTGCAATCGCTGATGGTGTCACGCCGGGGTATGCAGCCGCAGGGACCAGAAAACGCCTGTCCGGATGACCAGCATCACGCTGCAGTGCAATTACAGCCGCCGGTTCCCTGCTGCATATCGGCCGGCCTGAATTTCACAATGATTATCCCTGAGACATCGCCGTTTTTCCTCAGTCCTCACACCATCAACATCACTTTCTGACGCTTCTCTTTTGACGCTCTCCCCTTGAAGATGGGAGCAAATTTTTGGGATTTGGCGAAACAAAGCCTCAGCGCTATCTGTGGCGCGTACTTAAAGTTTGTTCCTATATTCTAAGGATTTTCTATGAAATATATTTTCGCTTTCTTCTTCATCGCCTTGTCTGCCATCACGGCGGTCCTGCCTGCACATGCAAGAGACGGCGTTCTTGTCACTTTGCCCGATAAGCGCGTTGCTGTGATCGCAGAGGGCGATCTCGAGCCCGCATCAGCGGGAAGCTTTTCAGTCACCGTCTATAAGACAGAGGAACTGACCGATTTTGTTGCTGGTGGCGTCTTTGAACGCGACGGCTCGATCTTTGATGATGAAGGCAAGCCGCGTGTGCATTTTGCCGACATTACCGGCGATGGTAAACCCGAAATGATTATATCTTCACTCACAGCTGGCTCCGGCAATATGCGTTCAGGCATTGCCCTGGAAATCTCCGATCATATTATCAGCACACTCGTCAGTTTTGATATCGACAGCAAACAGGATGTAGCGGTGGCAGCAAAAGCCGCATACGAAAAAACGCTCCCCTGATGACGTCAGGCCGGAGTCCGCGGATCCGGTGCCTATCCTGGACTGTGAAGACCGGTTTTCAGAAAAGGTGTCTGTTCTCTCAAACAGGCAGAGGATTTCGGTTAACGCAGTCTCAACCGGGAGGACTCCGAAGCGAACATGCTGGTTAAGACGGATGACCGGGCCAGGACTGAAAGACCGCTCCGAACGCGCGATAAGAACCAATGCTGCGCTTTTTTAAACCACCGGACAGTTCGTCCTGTCTGACGCCACAGGGGCCGTTCGAGCAAGCGATGGCTTGCCGAAGTGGGCCCCGGGACCACTCAAAGCGTGGCAGTCCGGCGTGGTATCATGCTAAGTCCGGGCGGCCGCCAGTCCATCCTGCCGGGATGTGTCGCAGCAGAAGAAAAGCCGGATCTGAGCCAGGTGAAGGTGCAGGTCATTCCGGCTTGATGTTTACCAGTGTAATAGTGAATGCTGTAAGTCTGCAGGTAACCCATCTCATATAATAAGCAACTAATAATCTGATCCTGACTTCACTGTCGCGCGCTCTGAATTTCAATTATAATCTCAACTGAATGCCTCTGCGCATTGATACAATCATCATCAGGCAAAGTTTGTCGCTACTATTTGGGATTGCGATGCACGTTGTTTGTGTGATCTCTGGGGAAGGTCAAAGAGGACATTCCTGCCATTGCGTCCTCTCTGGCTTAGGGGCTCTGCATGCTCTCCAGCAGTGACAAGCCCCCTTTTCGCGAAGGATGTTGCTCTCTCTCCTCTTCCTGACCAACATCCTTCGCATGTGTTGCGTGGTCATCCGGAACATTGCGCGTCTCCCCCATGACGCGCCACCGCCCGGCTCTTCCGGATGCACAACAAATCCGGTGACACATGCGTGTTGCAAACCCGGCTCTGGCACAGAGCGCCACAGAACCACCCCGCAGGCTCGCTCAAACCCGTCGGCCGAGTGTTATTGCTTTGGGCAGATGGCCGGGATCCTCCGCTTCGTAATCACCGCCTCCATCCAACACGGTCACGGAAAGCTGAGCGTCATATGCAGATGCAAAACAACAAATGTCTGTCCTGACAATATTTCAGCGGATCTTGATAGAAATGAATACAATCTTTTGAGCAAATAGGTGTTAAGCTGCCGAAAGACGCGATTTCATCCATATATTGGATACATCTAGATTGACACTGCTCTAAAACAATGGAATTCTTTGCGTAAGAAAAAGACGGGAACGTCACGCAGTCTCTGTAATTATAGCGGCGCCGTGGCACCACAACGGCTGCCGCTGCTCTGTTATAGCGCCATGCTGCAAAAACAGATGACGAAGACCGATAAAAATAATGTTCGGCTCGACGTTTCTATGATTAAACTGAATAAGACAAGTCATAATACGATTATCGGAAACATCTGATGATTCTGAACTGATCTTTAAAAAATTAAAAAGCTGATAACAGCGGCTTATATAAAGAAAAGAGTGTCTGATTAACAAAAAAGGGGAAGCAAATGAAGAATTTGATAAAGCAAATATCCATCGTCACCGTCTTCGTCTCGGTCGCTTCGGCCAGTCAGGCAAGAGATTTAACGGTCGTGGGATTTGGTGGCTCGGTTCAGGATGCATTTCGCAAAGCCTACATGGAACCATATTCCAAACTGAAAGGCATTACGATCCTCGAAGACACCACAAATGGCGGGCTCGCGAAGCAAAAAGCCATGGTCGACAGTAACAATGTCACCTGGGACGTCATGCAGATGGAAGATGATGAAGTCACCATGGCCTGCGAACAGGGCCTTGTCGAAAATATCGACTGGAGCAAAAAGGCCCATGCTGACGAAACCGATCCGACGCAGTTTAAAGAATGCGGCGTCGGAGCGCTCGCCTGGGCCAACGTGCTGACCTATGATGGCGATAAGATCGCTGACGGTCCGAAAAACTGGGCAGATTTCTGGAATGTCGACAAATGGCAGGGCAAGCGCGGACTGCGTAAAACCGCTAAGCTTACCATGGAAGTCGCACTGATCGCTGACGGCGTCCCACCCTCAGAGGTCTATAAAGTGCTCGCAACGCCCGAAGGGCAGGACCGGGCTTTTAAAAAGCTTGATGCGTTAAAGCCGCACATCCAGTGGTGGGAAAGCGGCGCTCAGCCGCAGGAATGGCTCTCATCCGGCGATGTCGTGATGACGTCTGCCTATAATGGACGTGTCGATACAGCACAGAACAACGGCAAAAACTTCCCCATCATCTGGGACGGGCAGATCAATTCTGTCGAGTTCTGGGCGATTATGAAAGGCTCTTCCAATCTGCAACAGGCGACAGAGTTCGTCGAATTCATGATGTCAAAAGATCCGCAGATTGTCTTTGCGAACGCTATTCCATACGGCGTGAGCAATGTGAAGGCAATGGACGCGCTCTCCGCTGATCGACTGTCGAAGCTGCCTTCTGCTCCGGAGAATATGAAAAATGCCGTTCGCTTTGATGCCGGCTTCTGGATCGATCACGGAGAGGAACTGTCTGAGCGCTTCGCAAACTGGGTCGCCCGGTAAACCTTTCAGTTGACGCCTTAAAAACCGCGCCGGCCTGGCCCGCCGGCGGGCCCCGAGGATAACTGCGGATGAGTATTGCTCTCGAAAACACCTCCGACTCCGTCCAGCTTTCCGGAGCGCTGCGCCGTAACATGCGAAACCGGCGCATGTATTCCCTCCTGCTGATTGCCCCGCTGCTTTGCTACGTCATTCTGACGTTTATAATTCCAATCGGCATGATGTTTTACAAAGCCGTTGAAAATGCTGAAGTTGTCACCGCATTTCCGCAAACAACCGTGCAGCTTGCCCGCTGGGACAGTTCCGATGTCAGTGAATTGCCACCCGGTCCGGTTTACCAGTCATTTCTCAAAGATATCGCTGGCGGCTCGCGCGGAGATATGGGGAAGCTGCCCGACGCCTGAACTATGAAATTACCGGCTATCGCTCACTTCTCACCACTACCCTGCGCAAAGCCCGCGCATTGCCAGCCGACATTGACTCGGTAACAATGCCCGGGATTTTCTGTCAGCCATCGACAGCCGCTGGGCAGATCCCGCATTCTGGCACGCCATGCAGCGCGCGTCCGGTGCCTACACGCCTTACTATATGCTTGCAGCCCTCGATCTGAAGCGCAGTGACAGCGGCGAAATCGTCCGGGTTGCAGAGGAACAGCGTGCCTATGTCGATATCCTCCTGCGGACACTCAGGATTGCGACGGTCGTCACACTCATCTGCCTGATCCTGGGTTACCCGCTGGCAAATCTGATGCTCACTGCACCAAAGCCTTTTGCGATCGTGCTTATGATTGCTGTTCTGCTGCCATTCTGGACGTCACTGCTTGCCAGAACATCTGCCTGGATCGTGCTGTTACAGCGCGAAGGCCTGATCAATGGGCTGTTCGGCTATCTCGGACTGATCAGGCAGCCTCTCGAACTCATTTTCAATACCACCGGCCTTTATATCGTCATGGTCCATATGATGCTGCCATTCATGGTATTGCCCATCTATTCTACCATGAAAGGCATACCGCCTCACTTTATGAAAGCATCGGCATCACTCGGCGCAAATCCGTGGCGCAGTTTCCGCGAAGTCTACCTGCCAATGACACTTCCCGGCGTCGGCGCCGGAGCTTTGCTGACCTTTATCGTGACCACGGGCTACTATATCACGCCCTCACTGGTGGGAAGCGCCAGAGATCAGATGCTCGGCTATTTTATCGCGTTTTTTGCGAATACGACAATTAACTGGGGAATGGCATCGGCGCTCGGCATTATCCTGCTGCTGTGCACGCTGGGCATCTATCTTGTGGCAACACGCACAGTTGGCGTCCGCCAGCTGGCGGGACTGAAGTGAGGACAAACATGTCTTATGTGCGCCAGACCTTCCTTGTTCGCTGCTGCTTTTACGCTTTCGGATGCGTGATGGTGGTGTTTCTGATCGCCCCGCTTCTGGCCATTATCCCGCTTTCATTCAGCGCGGGCAGTTTTCTGTCCTACCCGCTGCCCGGCTTCTCCCTCCAGTGGTATGACCGCGTGTTTCATGACGGCCCCTGGCTCGCGGCCCTCAGGAACAGCTTTATCGCCGGGATTGCGACCACCCTGCTTGCAACTGTTCTGGGAACCCTCGCGGCCTACGCCTTTGCGCGGCGCGATCTGCCGATGCCAACAACACTGCTCGGCATTCTGATCGCTCCGATGATCGTACCGCCAATCATCAGCGGTCTCGGCATGTATTTTCTGATGGCCAAAATCGGTCTGACGGCAACAATGCCAGGCGTCATCATTGCTCACACAGTTCTTGCCGCCCCCTTCGTTCTGATCACAGTGACTGCGACGCTGCAGAATTTCGACATGGGCCTGCTGCGCGCCGCAAACAGTCTCGGTGCCTCTCCGTTCAGAGCCTTCATGACGATTCTCGTCCCTGTCACTGCCCTGGCATCATATCAGGGGCGCTGTTTGCGTTTATGACCTCCTTTGATGAGGTTGTTGTGACGCTTTTTCTGGCAGGTCCGGCACAGCGAACTCTCCCGCTGAAGATGTTTGAAGGCCTGCGCGACAATATTGAGCCATCTATTCTCGCCATGTCGACCTTCCTTATGCTTATCGCAACGCTCAGCCTGATTACAGCAGTCTGGCTCGTTCATCGCAGTTCCAGAAACCTGACCGCCGCCAATCCGCACTGATCCATATCACTGCCTTCCGGAGACGCTACAATGACCCCTGAACCCATTGTTGATTTCGTCAATGTCAAAAAACCTATGATGGCCGGAACATCGTTATAAATGATCTCAATCTGACAATCAGACAGGGTGAGTTTCTAACGCTGCTCGGGGATCAGGCTCCGGAAAAACCACAACGCTGATGATGCTGGCCGGATTTGAAATGCCCACAGGGGCCGCATTTATCTCCAGGGCCGCTCCATTGAAAACCTGCCTCCGCACAAACGGGGAATTGGTGTGGTGTTCCAGAACTATGCGCTGTTCCCGCACATGACCGTCGCGCAGAACCTTGCCTATCCGCTGCGGATGCGGAAAATGAACCGGCAGCAGACAGAGCATAAAGTTTCGAAAGCCATGGAAATGGTCCGCCTCAGGACAATGAAAGACCGGCGACCCCATGAGCTGTCAGGCGGTCAGCAACAGCGGGTCGCACTCGCGCGCCCTGGTGTTCGAACCGGAACTTATCCTCATGGATGAGCCACTCGGCGCTCTCGACAAAACACTGCGTGAACACATGCAGTATGAAATAAAACAGATCCATCGTGATCTTGGTGTGACGATGGTTTATGTGACCCACGATCAGTCAGAAGCACTCACAATGTCCGACCGCATCGCAATTTTCGAAAGTGGCAATATCATCCAGATCGATAATCCCCGTGCGCTCTATGAGCGCCCGGCCAATGCCTATGTTGCCAGCTTCATCGGGGAAAATAATATCCTGTCGGGACGATCCACAGCGTGTGACGAAAACGGTGACCTGGTCATCGGCCTTGAGAGCGGAAACACGGTACACATGCGCAACACCAACGGTATCGGCATTGGTAAGCCAGTCACTGTGGCGGTCCGGCCCGAACACATCGCGATCGGACAAGCGGCACAGCAGCGACGCAATCAGTGCACTGCAACAATCCGCGACGTGACCTATGTCGGCGATCACCTTCGCCTGCTGACGGACACCGGTGCTGGCCAGCAGATCGTGCTGCGCCGCCCGCTGACTGACTTTGCGTCCGATCCACAGCGCGGACAAACACTGCTTATCGGCTGGCACGATACTGACGGCTGTGTGTTCGCAAGGCGGCCTCCGCTTAACGCGGCACGGGACAGCTGACAAGCGGTCCCACACCAGATGCAATACCCTGCTCTGTCTCAACGCCGATGGGCCGCCGCCATGACCAGCACAGACCGCAGTGACACCGAATGGACTCTGGCGCGATGCAGTTTCACCGGTGCAGTGCATAGCCCGCCGTTTCAGAGGGACCGCGTGCTTTCACACGCGTTACCGCATGCAGCCGTCCAAAAGCGATTGACGACAGTGAACCACTGTGCAAAGAATTATCATGATGCATCATACAACAAATATCGATCGGGACCCATGTTCGACTACTGTATCGTTGGAGGCGGCATCGTCGGTCTGGCGACCGCATTAAAAATTGTTCGCAGCGAACCAGATAAGCGTCTTCTTTTGCTCGAAAAAGAAAATGCTCTTGCAGCGCACCAGACCGGGCACAACAGTGGCGTCATCCATGCCGGAATTTACTACAAGCCGGGCAGCCTGAAAGCCGAACTGTGCCGTGCCGGAGAACGCCTGACAAAACAGTTCTGTGACGAAAACAATATCCCCTACCGTGTCCCCGGGAAACTGGTCGTCGCAACCAGTCCCGGCGAACTGAAACGGCTTACCGATCTCGAGGCAAACGCCGCCGCAAATGGAATCCGCTGCAGCCGTCTGACCCGGGAAGAGCTGGTTTCGGCCGAACCTGCGGTAACCGGACTGGGTGCCCTGTTAGTGGAACAGAGCGGCATCGCTGATTACCGCGCGATTGCCAGGGCAATGGGGGATATGATCCGTGCTGCCGGCGGTACAATCCTGTTCAACGTTGACGTGGACCGTCTTGAAGAACGTTCGGACAGTGTGCGGATTCATACCGGTCACGACACATGGGAAAGCCGCTACGTCATTGCCTGCGCCGGCCTGCAGGCAGATCGCCTTGCCCGCCGGTCCGGCCAGACGGTTGACTTCCAGATCGTTCCGTTTCGTGGTGAATATTACGCACTGAGACCCGAACTGAGCAATCTGGTCAGCCGGATGATTTATCCCGTCCCGATCCATCCATGCCCTTCCTCGGTATCCACCTGACACCTATGATGGACGGACAACTGACAGTGGGTCCAAATGCAGTGCTTGGCCTGTCGCGTGAAGGCTATCCAAAATAT
This sequence comes from Oscheius sp. JU75, assembly GCA_037178855.1. NCBI lineage: Eukaryota > Metazoa > Nematoda > Chromadorea > Rhabditida > Rhabditidae > Oscheius > Oscheius sp. JU75. The sequence goes on from JASJZC010000014.1 coordinate 27,760, forward strand.
TCGGCAAACCTGAAAGACATTGCCACTTATGCCCGTTTTCCTGGTTTCTGGAAGGTCATCAGAAACAATCTGCGCTCCGGCATAGACGAGATGAAAGACAGTGTCTTTAAGTCGGGTTATCTTGGGAAATGCCGAAAATACTGCCCTTCATTGCGTGCAGACGATCTGCTTCCTTATCGCGCTGGTATACGTGCACAGGCAGTCTCAGCGGACGGCGATCCTGATCCATGATTTCAGGTTTCTGCAATCAAGGCGCGTCCTTCATGTCTGCAATGCACCTTCGCCAGCGGCCACATCGGCAATCCCGATCGGCGATCTGATCTTCAAACGTTTACATCAGCACAATTGAGTGAGCCATGTCAGAACCAGCCAGCCTATAAAAACACCCAGCTTTTCATCGACGGCAAATGGACAGACGGAGACGGCGGCAAGCCGATTGATGTCCTTAATCCTGTGAACAACGAACGCATCGGTAGCGTCAGCATCGCCTCAAAGCCCAGCTCAGCGCGGCGGTGGAAGCGGCAGGAAAAGGATTTAAGCTCTGGAAAAACACCAGCGTCCTTGAACGCTCCGCCATTCTGCGCAAAGCAGCAGCGCTCCTGCGCGAAAATGTGGATGCCACAGCTTATCTCCTGACACTCGAACAGGGTAAGCCTCTGAATGAAGCCCGGACTGAAGTGAATGTTTCAGCCGATATATTTGACTGGTTTGCAGAGGGAAGCCCGGCGCACCTATGGCCGCATCATCCCCGCCCGTGACCGCCTGGTGAGACAGACAGTTTTCAGGGAACCGGTCGGGCCGGTTGCTGCTTTTACACCATGGAATTTTCCGGTTTCTCAGACAGCCCGCAAACTCGGCGCAGCTCTGGCCGCTGGCTGCTCACTGGTTGTCAAACCATCCGAAGATACGCCGGCGGCGGCGGCAGTCCTTGCCAGGTCCTACAGGAGGCAGGCCTCCCGGACGGCGTTGTCCTTTGTCTACGGCGTTCCCGCGGATATCTCAACCTATCTGATTGCCCATCCTGTTATCCGCAAACTATCCTTTACCGGTTCCGTTCCGGTTGGAAAACATCTCGCAGCACTCGCAGGCGCACATATGAAGCCGGCAACGATGGAGCTCGGTGGACACGCCCCCGTTCTGGTCTTTGGCGATGCAGATATTGAGGCCGCCGCAAGATAATGAGCCAGTCAAAGTTTCGCAACGCAGGTCAGGTCTGTGTCTCCCCAACCCGTTTTCTGATCGAAGAACACGCCATTGAACAGTTCGCAGATATCTTCGTTTCCGAAGCCGTTAAAATAAAGACCGGCCCCGGCCTCGACACCACAAACACAATGGGACCACTCGTCTCTGAGCGCCGGCTCGAAGCCGTCAGATCCCTCGTTGCCAATGCGCTTGAAGGGGCAAAACTTGTAACCGGCGGCAAACGGATCGGCAATTCCGGTAATTTTTATGAACCCACCGTGCTTACTGGCCTCAAGCGCGACATGCGGATAATGAATGAAGAACCATTTGGGCCTGTCGCGCTGATGATTCCGTTTAACGATATCAGTGAAGCACTCGAGGAAGCCAACCGGCTGCCCTTTGGCCTCGCTTCCTATGCGTTTACAAAGTCAGCCGCCACCATCAGTGCGCTTGAGTGCGGTGTTGAAGCGGGCATGCTGTCCGTCAATCATCTGGGACTGGCTTTGCCGGAGACGCCTTTTGGCGGCGTCAAAGACAGCGGTTACGGCTCTGAGGGTGGCAGTGAGGCGATTGAGCCCTACCTCACGACAAAATTCGTATCGGAACGCCACACGCTTTGACCGCTCCCGGAGCAGCACCCCTGATCGGTGCCACAGTGATTTCAGATTGTCTTTAGCGCGCTTATCTGGTGGATCACTACAGCGCTCCAGCCCGCTGATATCGGAAGCGTAATCTGAGTGATCCTCGTTTCACTCCGGTCGGAAAAAGAGCACGCATGTGTCATCATGCGGACTGCGCTCCATGCCTGCGTTTCGCAATGACTGGCGCGCCTGCGCTGTCACCCCGGTATACCTTCGGGGCCCCATTGTCCGTCATCGCGTCCCGGCACGATACCATCCGCTGGCAGCCTGAGTGTTTCTGATGCCTCGCCGCTGCGTTTGACCAGGAGCCGCCTGGTCGCATTGCCGGGACCGGAGCTCAGATCAGCTCCGATCCAATCATCTCACGCCAGGCGCTTATTTCAGGAGGCAAGAACCGTATCGAGAGACAACTTCGTTGCAGCGACCACGTCGTCTACCTGAGCCGGTGTTATGATCATTGGCGGGCAGAAAGCCAGCGCATCGCCCATATTCCGTGTGATGACGCCATTGCTGAACATTGCGGCATTAACCAGTCCACCCAGTGTGCCAGCCTTTTCAGTGGCTGCCGGGTTGCTTTGTCTCCCACAAGCTCCACTGCCGCAATAAGGCCGATACCGCGCACTTCTCCAACCAGTGGATGATCGGCAAGTTCACCAAGACGTCTGAGCATATATGCGCCAGTGTCCCGGGCATTGGCGACAAGATTACGCTCTTCAATAATCCTGAGATTTTCCACTGCAACAGCCGCCGCAACCGGATGCCCTGAGCCCGTATATCCGTGTCCGAACACCAAGACGCGCACTTTCATCGGCTACCGGCTGATAAACACGGTCATTAAACATGAAAGCGGAAATCGGCAGATAGGAGGACGAAATCTGCTTGGAAAGCGTCATAATATCAGGCTTGATATTGAATGTCTGCAGGACCAAACATGTTGCCCGTCCTGCCGAAACCGCAGATCACCTCATCGGCAATCAGCAAAATGTCGTACCGGTCAAGAACGGTCTGGATTTTTCCCAATAACCTTCCGGAGGAACCACAACACCACCGGCACCCATCACCGGCTCCCCCCGATAAAAGCGGCAATCGTCTCAGGGCCTTCCAGCCAGGATCATATCTTCCAGATCCTGCGCCAGTCGGGTGGTGAACTCCTCAACCGTTTCGCCCGGAAATGCGTCGCGATAGTAATGCGGACAGCTCGTGTGCAAAAAGCCTGGCAGAGGCAAATTAAACGAGACATGATTGACAGGCAGCCCCCGTTGCACTCGCTGATGCGATCGTCACGCCATGATAGCCGCGCTTGCGACCGATGATCTTTGTGCGCTGCGGCTGACCCATGGCATTGGAACGGAACCACAGCATCTTGATAATCGTATCATTGGCCTCTGAACCCGAATTGGTAAAATAGACTTTGCTCATCGGAACAGGGGCAATACTGATCAGCTTTTCAGCCAGTTCAATGACGGGCGGATGTGAGCGATGCGTGAACGTATGCGAATACGGTAACTTCTGCATCTGCCTGTAAGCGGCATCGACCAGCCGCTGCTCTGAAAAACCGACACCAACACTCCACAGACCAGCCATCGCTTCGATATAGCGGCGGCCATTATTGTCCTCAACATAGATTCCATCGCCTTTCTCAATGACGACCGGGCCGATTTCCTCTTGGCGCCTCGCATTGGTGTTGGAATGGAAATGATACTGAATATCACGGGCTTCGACGGAGTTCGGCTGTCTGGTCATTGCGTTTTACCTTCAGAGAAAGCGAGCTGGTTTTTCCAGCCTCACACAGGAAGTGGCAATAAATGTGCTGTGATGCTGTTCCCCTCATCACGCAGAAAACGGAAGCTGATTGACCGTTGAGGCAAAGCTACATACAAACAATACGACATGCAACATGTTTGATGCATCATATTGCGAATTGGGACGAACCGGCTTTTGGGAGTACACGCGCCATGCATGAGATGTCCGCACTGCAGACACTGGAACGCGAAAATCTGGGCGACGTCGTCTACGCAAAATCTCCGAACATATCGTCGGCGGCAAATTCGCCCCTGGCACCCGCCTGACTATCCGCGACCTTTCGAGCTCGCTTGGCACATCCGTCACCCCGGTTCGTGACGCCATTCTGAGACTCATTCAGGATCAGGCCCTTATTCCAGAAAACGCCGCGCAGTCCGGGTCCCAGTGCTCACCCCCCAACAGTATTGCGAAATTCGCGATATCCGCGTCCGCCAGAAGGCCTCGCAGTCCGCAACGCTACCGCCACGGCAACTGCCAGCGATATCCGCCGTCTCCGGGCGCTGATCGAAATGAATGAGGCAGCCCTGAAAGAACAGCGCTGGCAGGACGCCCTCCAGTGCAATCAGCAGTTTCACTATGCCTTTGCGGAAATCGCCCGCATGCAGTCTCTGTCCCTGATTCTCGGCAAACTATGGCTGCGAATGGGGCCGCTGATCGCCGGCGTCTATGAACACGGCGGACGTCTGATGATCGACGACCATTATATCATTATCAACGCACTCGAAGCGAGAGACGCAGACGCCGCTGAGGCTGCCATCGCTAAGGATATCATGGACGCCAGCGAACTTATTCTTGGCCGCATCGAACTGCTGCTGAAAGACTGACTGCCGGCAGGGCGACCGGACGCAGCATCCGCTGACACAAAGTAAAACAGACGTTTTGTATCCAATATTGACTGAGTGAGGCTGTTTAACCGCCTTGAAGAAAGTGGATGGAATAAACCGAAAACTGACGGAAAAGCTGAAAAATGCCTTGTTTCGGCTTGGTTTTCTTTGAAAAAGAGGTTTGTCTCCGTTTCTATTTACTCCACTTGCAATTGGCGCATTTTCATGGAATGTATACATTTAAGGTGAGGTCCGCGCTGGCTGCTGACCCAAAGGGGAAACGGAGGACGCATGCCTAATCTCACTAAACTCGATCCGGCCAGCGCCTGGGTTGACCTCGCCAGCAGCCAAGAGGACTGGGCCAGCGCTGATCCGTCGCAACTTGAGACCATGCTTGTTTCTGCGCATCTTATCCGGGCGTTTTGAAGAAAAAGTTCTCGAACTGGCAGGCTCCGGTCTGGTTCACGGACCAGCCCATTCGGCCATCGGACAGGAGGTGCCGTTGGCTCAGCGCTGCTGATGCGGCCTGGCGACCAGATCAATGGTTCTCACCGCGCCCATCACCAGTTTCTCGCCAAATCAATTCGCTATACCGAACCCGGTACGATGCAGGCCAGCGCGCAATTTTCTCCCGGTATTCGCCATCTCGCACAAAAAACGCTCGCCGAAATTATGGGGCTTGCCAGGGCTTCTGTCGGGGGCGCGGTGGCTCCATGCATCTGCGCTGGGCGGAAGCCGGCAATCTGGGAACCAACGCCATTGTCGGCGGCGGTGTGCCACTTGCGGCCGGCACCGCATGGGCCCATAAAAATGCGGGGACCGACGATGTCGTCTTCACCTATTTCGGCGATGGTGCCACCAATATAGGCTCGGTACTGGAAACCATGAATCTGGCAGCCGTATGGAAGCTGCCGCTCTGCTTTTCATCGAAAACAACAGATATGCCGTTTCAACCCACATCCGCGAAGTAACAGCCGAACCGCGCCTGTCTGCACGCGGTCTGGCGTTTAATATTCCGGCATGGAAAGTCGATGGCATGGACCCGCTCGCTGTCATGCTGGCAAGCGAGGCAGCAATAAGCCATATGCGCAGTGGCGCGGGCCCCACAATCATCGAGGCCGATGTCTATCGATATTTTCACCAGAACGGCCCCCCTGCCCGGCTCGGCTTTCGGCTACCGGGACAAGGCCGAAGAAGCCGAGTGGCAGATGCGCGATCCGATAAAGCGCCTCGAAACGGAGCTGCAGCAGCGCCAGTTTCTCAGCGAAACGACCGTCGCAGACCTGCGTGGCCGCGCGCAGCAACTGATGGAGGATGTCAGCGCAGAACTCATCGAAACTGTCGATGGCAAAAAATCCGTCATGTCATCACTGTGGCCGGAGCGGAGCTTCCGTGACGTCGGTGTTCGGGGCGACCTCAGCGAATTCGCTCACAACCGGTACCATGAACTGGAAAACTTCGATGGAACTCTGACGCAGGGAAATTTATCGATCTCGTGTCGGCTGTGATGCTGCGCCGCATGGAGCAGGATGATCGTATCGTCGTGCTTGGCGAAGACATCCATCGCCTCAAAGGCGGCACCAACGGGGCAACCCGCGGATTGTCCACCCGGTTTCCGGACCGCATTCTGGCAACACCCATCAGCGAAAACGCGTTTACCGGCCTTGCCGGAGGTATGGCAATGGACGGCCGCTTTCGGCCGGTCATTGAGTTTATGTATCCAGACTTCATGTGGGTCGCCGCGGATCAGGTCTTCAACCAGATCGGCAAAGCCCGTCATATGTTTGGCGGCGATATTAATATTCCACTCGTGCTGCGCACAAAGGTTGCGATGGGATCGGGTTACGGATCACAGCACCTGATGGATCCGGCAGGAATATTTGCCACATCGCCCGGCTGGCGCATCATCGCACCCTCCACCCCTTTTGATTATGTCGGGCTGATGAATTCCGCTCTGAAATGCCAGGATCCCGTCCTGGTCATTGAACATGTCGATCTTTATGCATCAAGCGGACCGGCACCCGTTGAAAATCTTGATTACTATATTGAGCTCGGCAAGGCAAAAATCCTGCGTAGCGGCAGAGACTTACCGTGCTGGGCTATCTCAACATGGTCCATGTGGCTGTGCGGGAAGCAGAAAGGCTTGGTATTGACGCGGAGATCATCGATCTCCGCTCGCTTGATCGCGCCGGTATCGACTGGACAACGATTGAAACATCCATTCGTAAAACCGGCAATGTCCTGATCGTCGAACAGGGCGCTGCGGGGACATCCTACGGCGGATTTCTGGCCGCTGAAATTCAGAACCGCTGTTTCGACTGGCTCGATCAGCCCGTTGCCCGCGTCTGCGGCGGCGAAGCCTCCCCAGCATTTCCAGGGTTCTCGAAGCGGCAGCCTGCGCCGGTCCGGCCGATGTTGCTGAGGGATTGCGCCAGGCAATGGCCGCGCAAGGTCGCCCGTTATAGCCCCATCAGGAAGGCCAGTCCCATGCCACAGGAAATCGTACTTCCTTCCCTTTCCGCCGGAATGGAGTCCGGAACGCTGACGCGCTGGTTAAAACGAGCCGGCGATGCGGTGAATGAACGCGAAATGATCGCCGAAATCGAAACCGACAAAGCGACAATGGATCTGGAAGCCCCCATCTCCGGTATACTCGGCGATATTGCGTTTCCGGACGGTGCGGAAGACATACCGGTGGGCGCTGTTCTCGGCGTCCTCTATCCCACTCAGAGCGATTATCTCAACGCCCAAAGCAATGCAGTCTCTGCGCAGCGCCTGCCTGATCTGCCAGAGCTGCCCCGGCAGACACCCGTTGCAGCCGGAAATCCACTGCCGCCTGAGCGGCGCAACGAGGTCGCTGGCGCACGGACGACGCATATCAAAGCGTCACCGCTTGCCCGCAGACTGGCGCATACCCATCAACTCAGTCTTGAGCGACTGCAGGGCAGCGGACCGCACGGGCGGATTGTGCGTATTGATATCGAACGGCATCTCAATGCCAGACCAGTTTCGGCATCTGCACCAGCTCCGTCACATCCGAACGCAAACGCAACGATCGCTCTCACTGATGAGGGCCAGCGCATTCCGCACAGCCCCATGCGCAAAGCCATAGCACGCAGGCTTTCTTTGTCAAAACCGTCGGTCCCGCATTTTTATCTGCGCGCGCAGTGCATCGTTGATGAAATGCTGGAACTCCGGGAGCGGATCAATGCGTCCCTCATGACCGGCAGGATTTCCATCAATGATTTCATGATCAGGGCTCTGGCCTGTGCACTGGCACAAACCCCAAAGGCAAATATCATATGGTCTGAGACAGCAATGATTGCCTCAGACCAGGTGGATATTTCCGTCGCTGTTGCCACCGGGGGTGGCCTGATCACCCGGTTGTCCGCAACGCAGACAAAAAAACCCTGAGCACCATTTCCTCTGAGGTGCGGTCACTGGCCGCACGAGCGCGTGACGGCAAACTGTCCCCCGCAGAATTTGCGGGAGGCAGCGCGTCGCTTTCCGGCCCTGGAATGTCTGGCGTCAGTGAATTTTCAGCCATCATCAACCCGCCGCAAAGTCTGATCCTGGCTGTGGGTGCAGTCGAACGCCGTCCGGTTTGCAAAGACGATGCAATTGTTGCTGCCAGTTGCGTTAGCTGTGTGCTGTCGATTGACCATCGTGTGATTGATGGTGCACTGGCCGGCGAACTCCTGAAAAAATTCCGGTTCGCGCTCGAGAACCCCCTGACACTGCTGGTTTAAGAACCTGCCCCCTTTTCAAATGCAGCCGATCTTTGCGGATCCGCGCAGAAAGGCGGCCGTAACCACCCGTCACGCATTTGCAGTGCAAAGTTGTTTTCAGCCGTTACGCCACGACGTCATATTCAACCTTATCGGCCCGCCACAACGCATCATGGCTGCCCCAGTAAAGCTGGTGGATCCGTCCTGTCACCGGGCCGGGCTTTCCGTTTCCATAGATCCGGCCGTCCACTCTGGTCACCGGCATGATGCCTCCGGCTGTCGATGTGATGAAAACTTCGTCGGCCTGCGCCAGTTCCCCGACCTTCACCGGCCGTACCTCCACATCAAAACCTGATTCAGGCGCAAGCTCGATAACGGTGCGCCGCGTCATCCCTTCAAAAATACCGCTGTCAGGCGTGGCAAGCTGGCCATCTCTGACAAGAAAAATGTTAAAGCCAGCTCCTTCAGTGAGGTTTCCCTGGCCGTCGGTGAGCACCGACACAATTGCATCCTGATCATAGGCCTCGAATATGCCCATGGTCAGATCAAGCCAGTGAAAGTTTTTAATACGCGGATCAACCGATTCCGGTGGGATTCTGCGCACCGAAGACACGACCATGCTCAGACCGTTCGCACGCTGCTCATCATTGGCAATCCAGACAAAAGGCTGCGCAAAGGCGTAGAAACGGTTTTCACATTCGCGGGGATCGCGTGATCCGGGCCGCGGTACCCCACGGGTACAGGTCATCTGGACGTATGCGTTCTTCAGCCCGGACCGGCGCACCAGTTCATGCAGAATATCGGCGATCGCCGCTCTGCTATACGGAAGGCTCATACGCAGTCCCGCCATCGACTGATGGAAACGCTCGATATAATCGTCGAGCCTGAAAAAATGGCCGTTCCAGACATGTGTCACATCATATGTCGCATCCGACCGGACAAAACCCCGATCGGTAATCGGTATGCACGCCTGCTTTAACGGTACATACACGCCGTGCATGAACGCAAATCCGTCTTTCGGATCGTAGCTTGTATTCGTCATGGCTTCCCCTTTTTGTGGTCATTTGTGGCGCTGGCTATAACGTGAAAAATCTTGGAATGGATACATTGTTACATGATATTGGCTTTACTTCCAGGTGATTTTGATCGAATATCAGTCAATTGAATACATTACGCGTTCCGATCAAAGGATCAGCAGCCGATGTCAGCGACACCAAACAGGTTCCCGGGAATGCGTGGCATGGAACATGTGGGCTTCACCGTACCCGATCTGAACACGGCGATCGATTTTTTGTTGATATTATGGGGTGCGAACTCTTTTACAGGCTCGGACCGTTTCAATCTGACGGAAACTGGATGCAGACCCAGCTCAATGTCCATCCACGCTCCGTCATGAAAGAGCTTGCATTCCTGCGCTGCGGTCACGGCTCCAATTTTGAACTGTTTGAATACAGCGCACCGGATCAGAACATCAGGCAACCGCGTAACAGCGATATCGGCGGCCATCACCTGGCATTTTATGTCGACGACATGCTGACAGCGACAGACTACCTGCGCGACAGGAAGGTCCGCATCCTTGGAGAGCCCGTTGTCCGCAAGACCGGGCCCAGCGCCGGACAGACATGGGTTTACTTTCTGACGCCATGGGGAATGCAGCTCGAACTTGTGTCGTTTCCACATGGTAAGGCATACGAAAAGGACACTGTGAGGCATCTCTGGTCACCCGTTGAACCCGCGCAATAAACTTATATACTTGAATGACAGATTCTGGTTATTGCGCGGAGCTTATCGATGCTCACTGAGAACACATCCTCATCTGCTGTTGCCAGCAACCGCATCACCGATGCCATGCGTGAGGCTATTTTAAAGGGTGACCTTAAACCAGGCAGCCGCCTGCGCCAGGAGTCGCTTGCAACGACCTATAATGCAAGCCGCATTCCCATCCGCGAAGCCCTGCGGCAGCTGGAAAGTGAAGGACTGATCACTTTTGTACCCAACAGCGGCGCCTGGGTGTCGAAACTGGACCAGGCGGAGTGTATCGAAATCTACAAAATCCGTGAGCAACTCGAACCACTCGCTCTGAAAGAAAGTTGTCTCAACCTTTCTGAAGCAACATTGCTCAGACTTGAGGAACTCGTGACCGAAATCCGGCACGCTGCCGACATCGATGAATTTCTTCATCTGGATCGTGAGTTCCATCTGCTCAGTTATCAGGGCGCAAAGATGCTTAACCTGCTGCAGATGATCCGGCAATTCTGGAATTCAACCCAGCAATATCGCAGGGCCTACGCCCATTCGGTGAAACTGAACGATCACTCCGCCGTACACCACGAACACTGGCTGCTGGTCGACGCCCTTAAAAAGGAAAGATGCAACCCACGCCGGTCAGATTCTCTACGGACATATCCGCAGGACCAGGATCGAACTGCTGCATCGCCCGGACCTGTTTCAATAAAAGCAAGCGCATCAACCTCTGCGCTCTTGCCTGTGCGCAAGGCATGTCGTCGTCGCGACGCATATCCAGCTGGCGGAACGTTATACGACGGGATCACGCGCGCCCCTCCTCAGCGACAGCGCTCCTGGGCAGCATGCACGCCCTCTTCACAACCTTTTGTCCCGTATCCACCGCGAATATAACGGCATGCGTGCTCTCTGCCGTGTCGCCGGTCTGGTTTTCAGGCACCGGACCAAAAGGGGTGTCCCCGTGTCCCTGCATCGGGCATCGAGCTCACCGGCAATCAGGGCGTCGCGGTTGCTTACGGTGGACGGATCAATTTCAGCCCAGTTGATGTGCGTCCTGGCCTCAATCCGGACGTCCATGCCGATATCAGCGTAAAGCGCGTTGATAGCCTGTGCTGCCATGACGTGATCGAGATTGCTGAACAGTGCAAAATGCGCAAGCACAGCATATTCGCCCGGCCGGCTGCGACCGAGACTTTTCCAGCGCTGCGCTGTGCCAGCCAGTTTCCGGTCTCCTACGACCACGTTATAGGCCCCATCGCACATAGTGCCAGGAATGGCCCGGTATCCACTCTGGACGCCACGGCTCGAAAGCATAGCCATCAACGGTGTACAAAGGATCCGGTAGCTGGCGCCGATGCGATCGGGAACCATCGGCTCTGCCACAAAAACCATTGAAAGATTGAGAACGCCGTTTCCCTGAACGACCGCACCACCACCGGTATCCCGGATATGAACCGGCCAGCCACGGGCGGCCGAGACTGCGGCAGCCTGTTGAAAGCGTGTGTTAATGGTGTGGCTGCGCGGAACAACAATACAGGAGGACGTTTGCCAGAGCATCCATTGCATACCCGTGTTCTGCACACCACCTGCGAGCAGATCCCTTTCACGCGCCAGCGCATCCTCATAAGACAATTGTAAAAGAGCGCTCATATATGCTGCCGGTACTTTCTCTCTTAAGGCCAGCAACCCAGACCCCTGCCACGCAGGTTATGAGCATCAAGCTGGGCCACCAATTCAGGATCTGCACCCTGCAAACGCGCCGCAGTATGTTCCTTAAGCGGCAGGTTTTTCCAGCCAGTACAGGCGGCCGGCTGCACTTTACCGATGTCTGGCACGATACGCTGTGCTGTCGAGCAGCCAGCAAGCAGCACCCCGATCACCAGGACGCCCAGACCGGTTCTGCAATTTCGATCGGATTGCACTCTGTTCAAAAATATTCCGCCTTTTGCCCCATTGATCCGGATCTGGCATTCGGCGCTCAAAAGATTAAGTGCCGGACTTTCTGCAGACTCCGAACCACGTCCGGCCCTTCTTTAACATCAGTCCACTATGACAGGCAAGATCGGCTTCACACCACCGCAGTCCCCGGCTATGCGGGCCACCCCGTGACCTGACACCATCCGTGCCGCACGCATGCGCAACAAATTTTCTCCGTCACCAGTCCTGGATTCGCTGCTAAACCAGCTGGCGCGATGCTCGCGATCATTAAAGTACGACATAGAACTTGGGAGTTATATTTTGGTAATATTCTATCCTCTTTTATGGTACTCCCTTTTAATAGCTGGCAACTCCCAAAATACCCCAAAGTTAACCTGTGTACTATTAGTCACACTCCTTTCAACATTGATAACAGGCTCCCAGAATCCGGTTGCGACTGGCATGGAAAAAGATCAAATCACCGATGCGCCATGTTTTCGGCCAGTTTCCAATTTGGAGTCTAAAATGAATATTAAAGAGCTTATTTTAACGTCATCCGTTGCCCTCCTGCAGCATCCGGTGCCCACGCCGCCGACGCGGTCGTCGCACCAGAAGCTGAAGCCAACGAGTATGTCCGGGTCTGCGATGCATATGGAGCCGGTTACTTCTATATCCCTGGCACCGAAACCTGCCTGCGTATTCACGGTTACGTTCGCTACGACGCTGGCGGCGGCAAGGACGTCAAAGCCCGCGACCTCTCCGGCGCAGCAGGCGTTCGCGATGAAAACGGAAAGGCCCTGTTTGGCTCCGCCAAACGCGACACCTATGCTCAGAAAGTCCGGTTTACGCTGCGCTTCTCAACCGCGTCGGAAACTGAACTTGGCACACTTAAGACTTATGCAGAAACCCGTTACGACTGGGCGGATGGTGCAGATGGTGCAGCCGGAGCACTTCGTTACGGCTTCATCGAGCTCGGCGGCCTGCGTCTTGGTCTGGATGAATCAGCTTCGTCCGCTTCACCGGTTACCTCGGCGATGTTATCAATGATGACGTGATCCTTGCCGGTGGCTACCGTACCAATGCCATCAGCTACACCTTTGGCAGTGCCGACGCTCTCTCGGGTGTGATCGCTCTTGAACAGGGCAGCAATGACGAACTTGACGCCGGCACCTATGTCGACGTGCGCGACGGCTCCCAGTACAGCATCAGCGGCAAAATCAATGATTATACCCCGCACGTCGTCGCTGGCCTGAAATATAGCCAGGGATGGGGCTCCATTGCTGCTGTTGGCGCCTATGATTCCGTGAACAAGGAGTGGGCTACCAAGGCACGTGTCGACATCGCTCTCAGCGACGCACTTTCGGTCTGGGCACAGGGTGCCTACAAGACCAAAGGCGATGACTATTACTACTCCTATACTGATGACAACAACAATGTCCGGGGCGTCCGCCAGCGTAACAGCTTCTACGGCACCTGGGGTGGCGCATGGGCCACATGGGGTGGCGCAAAGTACAAGGCAACCGAACAGGCTACCATTAACGTTCAGGTTGCTTATGAAGCGGCTCAGACCCTCGCAGCCTCTGCGAACGTCGTCTATGAACTCGTTCCTGGCCTGACGGTGACACCTGAAGTTTCCTACACGAAATGGAATGACAAGAAGTCGGTCCTCAAGGGTCAGGACGCCTGGCAGGGCATGATCCGCTTCCAGCGCTCGTTCTGATCCCGCTGGTCAGCCGCCTGATAAGAGAGGGTGAACGCCCTCTCTTATTAACCTGTGGTAATCCGGGTGCGCCCCCACCCCTTCCGGGAACAACCCAGGCGATTATGTTCTGGTTTCACCGATGATGTCTGAGCGCACGGCACCTCATAACAGTCGTGCCCGGGTCACCGGATTATCGGAACGAATGTTAAAATTTTCCAATCTGTGACACAGGTTTCATAATGAATAATTATGCCGAAACTTTAGAGAATTAATGCAGCCGCAATCACAGCGTCCAGCGGCGGCGCCTGTGATTTAAGTGACGCATCGCTGCGGCGGCGCCTGTTCTGTATCGGAGAGGGTATTCCGACTGAACCGGTTTCATACCGTCTGTTACTTTCTGCTTACAAAGCGGCCAGCGCCGGCCGGTTTTTCCAGTCAGATTCTCAGCAGCAGATCCCGAATGGCTATAAGTTTCTGTGGGTTTCTCTGCCCGAGGACAGACACCAGCTGAATTTCACGCATTACATATTCAGCAGTGCAATGCGCAGCAGAGGCTGGGAGCAGATGCCAGGGCAGCTGAGATCAGCGTCCTTGCCGCACTGAGCCCTGATGACAGGGATATCTACTTCAGAGATTTTCTGCAAGCAAGACACGACATGGCTTTGTTGCTTCTTGAACGTTATTCCGGGCCCACCAGTGCGATTACATTCTGGTTTCACCGGTAAAGGAGCGGGCAGGGCGCGAGCGTTAACAGCAGTGTCATCCCGATGGAGTCTGAGTCATGCATGCGAGTGCTGAACTCCCAGATAAATTCTGACAGGTTCTATGATGAATAATTATGTCGAAGCCCTGGAGAGAGTAAATGCCGCTATAAGCTCCGCATGTGGCTGTTTTCAGTGTGACTTAAATCACGTCAGTGTGCGGCGTCGTCTGTTCGGCATTGGGCGGGAAGTTCTGAATGAAACGCAATCTTACCGCCTGCTGCTGTCAGCTTACAATGCGGCCAGTGCGCACCGGTTGTTCCGCTCGGATTTACAGCGCCAGGTGCGCCGCGGCTATAAATATATGTGGGTTGTGCTGCCGGAGGACCGAGAATTGCTGAGGTTCAGCTATTTCACATTCAGTCGTGCGATGCAGGAGCGAGGCTGGGAGCAGATGCCATGCCAGCAGAGAGCACCGGCCCTTGCGTCAATGAGTTCCGGGGACAGGGCCAGCTATTTCAGGGATTTTCTGGCCGCAAGAAGCGACATGGCACACATACTGCGGTATAGTTTCTCGGGGACGAGCAATTCCATCGGTTTCTGGTTCCATCGATGAACGCAGCACAGCAAAGCTCTGCCTGTGCTAAGGCAGCGTGGAGTGATAGCGTGGCTGATCTCAGTCTTGCCGGTGCCTGATCAGCTGCGGCTTGCAGGTCTGACGACATATGGAATGACGGGCCTGGTGTTACCGGCCATGCCTGCGGCGGCCTGTCCGTATGATGCAGCCTCCGGCGAGCCGTGAGCTGTGACGGGTCTGCTTAGGCAGACAATCACTTTCTCAGAACAAACAGCACCGGCGTGGCGACAGATCGGTCTGTAACCGATCAGCGAACCACTGTGCCGGCATCACCTACTCTTTAGGGGGATCGCAGGCTGACTGTCACAACTATGCGGACTGCAGAGGTCTGGTGGCGAGACAGAGCGTGACGCCCCGATATCGGTTTTATTTTGAAGTTGTGCATTCCGCCAGCGAAGGAAGTCGATACGGCAGGCTTTTTCGATTATGAAGGCGTTGCTGTCTGCCATTGCCAGGGTCCAGATGCGTCTGCATTCAATTTCACGGAAACGCATGAAAACGAACTCTGACTGATTAAGCGCAGTAAACAGCGTCGCGCGCATTCCGGGGCTCTGATCCTGAATTCTGAGACGCATACCGGTGAGCGTTTTGCAAGGTCATCACGGGCACGGCGCTGGAGTTTTTCAAGGCACTGCGTGAGTTCGGCGGCGGATACACTGCCGGTTTTTCCCTGCATTCCGATAACGTATCATACCGCGGTTCGTCCGGCGCCTGGGCATGGGTGATCGCACTCCCCCCGACAAACACAACAGCCAGCATGGCATGGGTATAGAAAGTTCGTCCACATCCCATAATGTTCTCCCTTCGAACGGCAGAGTCTCCCGGTTTTGCTGTCGGAGATAGTCCAGATAGTTGCCCGTGCCTGATGGTGCGACATATGAGTCGTTGCTGTTCTTTGATAAGGCGGGTGGGCAAAAGCCGGTTCAGAGCGAGGCGCGGGGATTGACTGGGTTGCGCGCGCGTATCCGCCGGGGCTACTGCCGCGCATCTGTGGTGTGGAAGGCTGATGGGCCGGCAGATGGCCTCAGGTGCAGTTCACCGAAGAGAGGTCACAGAAGTGGGTTTCACCAGGCTGATACCGCTGCCTGTGGCTGCAGGAACCGCGCCCTGGAAGGCCAGTTTATCATAACATCCGAACCTGCGAAAATACTAATGAAACCAATAGTTTAAATATACTTGTTAATCGTTAAAATTTCGGAACTATTACAACCGGAAGCTTGTTGTTATTGACAACTGGTTAAAGGAACACTTCCCGCATGCCGGCCCGGGTTTTGACAGGTGTTTCGGGCCAGCCATGGGAGGTTCATGAAACCGGTTAACAGCAGTGCAGATATAGTCCTTCAGCGTCAGTACCGTGCGCAATGGGATCGCAGGAGAGGCAGTCTGCAAAGCAGACTGCGCGCAACGGTCGCTGTGAGGGCTATTCTGTCGGGATTATCAGCGCTGATGCTGATGGCGCCCCGGGCTTTGGCAGAGGATTTCCATTACATCGGAAAGAATATTCTCCAGCCATGGCAGAATGCCAGCTCATGGACGGAAAAGAAAGTTCCAGGCAGAGACGATCGCGCGATCATGTCTTCGACGGCGGCGAGTGTAGACGCTGGCGGGCGGGAAATTGGCCAGGTGTTTATTCCGGACACGGCGCCGCTAACCAGCTTCAGTCAGGTTGCCACTTCCCAGGCGGTAACGATTTTCGGAATTGACGGCGTCGGCGTTCAGTCGGATTCGGCAAAAACAATCCTGTTTTTCCGGGAAGTTTTGCTGGGTGGGGATATCCGCATCACTGCAACCAGTGAAGCGGGTGGTGGGTTTCGTTTTCCGGCGACAAATAACCGGTCGAACAACGGATTTTATACCGATGGTCATACGCTGACTCTTGATCCTGTCAATCAGAGCAATCTGATGGAGCTTACTGGCGCCTACGGGGTGTATGGGACCGGTAATCTGATCACGAGCGGTGAGGGAACCGTCGTGGCGGACGGCGCCACGGATAATTCCACCTACCGCACATCTTTGCTGCAGTACACCGGATATACCTGGGTTCAGAGCGGAACTTTTTCGCTGATTGGAACGGCCAGTCTGCGAAACTCGAGCGGTGTGCGCGTAGATGGAACGCTTGATCTGTCCCGCACGGCAGACGGCCGGTATGACCTGATCGAAGGCAAAGGCGGCAGCAGTGTCAGAGCGCTCACCGGACAGGGAACAATTGTTCTGGGCAACCGTAACCTGACGCTGCTGGAAAGTGGTACTGATTATTCCGGTACGATCAGCGGCGCGGGCAAGCTCATCCTCAAAGAGGGTACCAGTCTGGTTTCGGGAGAAAACACCTATCAGGGCGGAACTGACGTGATGGGATCGACGCTGGCGATCGCCGGATCGAAAGCTGCTGGCAGCGGTACGATCAGTCTAACCGACAATGCCACGCTCCGCTTTGTGACAGACGAAATTGACCTGTCCAATGCGCTGACGCTGGATGGCCAGACGACGTTTGATACTGATTTTACCGCTACGCTATCCGGGCATATGGCGGGCAGCGGTGGTTTGGTCAAAACCGGCACGGGCACGCTGATCCTTGGCACGGCTGCGCGTTATGGGGGCGATAGTTTTATTGAGGACGGAGTTCTGGCAGCCGGCGGCAACGACGTATTCAGTCCGCATGGGGTGTTTCACACAAGCGGATCGGGCTTGCTGGATCTGGCAGGACATGATCAGATGATCGCCGGGCTCAGCAATGCTGGCATGGTCCGGTTCGGTGGGGATACAAGCCCGGGAACAACGCTGACGATTACCGGGGATTATGCTGGTTCGGACGGAATGCTGGTGTTTCACAGCGCTCTTGAGGGGGATGATTCCGTGTCTGACCGCCTGATTGTGATGGGCGACACATCGGGCAGCACCCGTGTCAAAGTCCTCAATGCTGGGGGAACCGGAGACGTGACGGCTGAAGGTATCCGCCTGATTGATGTTCGTGGTCATTCCGAGGGCAGCTTTTCACTTGTGAGTGATTACCGGATCGACGACCAGGATGTCGTCGTTATCGGCGCTTATGCCTATGGGCTGTACAAAAATGGCGTGAAAGACAACAGCGATGGAAACTGGTATCTGCGCTCGCGTTTCGTCGAAAAGCCGACCACAGAAACCGATCCGGAGCTGCCGGGAGAACCCGATCCCGATTTACCGGCATTGCCTGACCCGGATTTGCCGGCGGGTAGTGATTCTGAACTGCCGCATGAACCGCACTATCAGGCCGGTGTGCCGGTTTATGAGGCTTATGCACAAAGTCTGCTGGCGGCCAGTGGTCTCCCAACACTTGCGCAGCGGTCCGGCAACCGTCTGAGGGCAGGCACGCAGGCAGCGCAGGATAACGGCGCAGCTACCTACGGCATATGGGGACGGGTTGAGGGTGCCCACAGCCGGATCACCCCAGATCATCCCGGACAGTTGGCCGTTCAGACACCGATATCCGGACGATGCAGGCAGGCATTGACGGCCAGTTTCTGGAGAACGACAGTGGCAGCCTGACGGGCGGCATTACCGTACAGTACAGCAATGTGTCGACGGATGTATCATCGCGCTATGGTGACGGTGAAATTAACACTGACGGGTATGGGGCTGGCGGATCGCTGACCTATTACGGCGAGGATGGTTTATCTCGATGGCCAGGCGCAGGCGATATGGTATCGGGCGATCTGTCATCTGCACTCGTCCGCAAGGGACTGACAGAGCGCAATGATGCTTTTGGATTTGGTTTCAGTGCTGAAGCCGGTCAGCAGCTGCGGATGTCGGAGAACTGGACTGTGACGCCCGGGGGGCAGCTGGTCTATTCGTCGGTCGCATTTGACCGTTTCACCGACGTTTTTGGCAGTGTTGCAGCCTCTGAGCGCGCCAGCAGTCTGCTGGCCCGGCTTGGGTTTCAGCAGATTATGCGATGGACTGGCGCGACGCAGCGGAAAGAGCGCCAAAGCCGCTCCTATGTGATTGCTAATCTCTATCAGGAACTGCTCGATGGCTCGCGTATCAGCAGCGCTGGCGTTGACTTTGCAACCAAAAACCAGCCCAGCTGGGGTGGGATCGGTGCTGGTGGCAGCTACAGCTGGGCTGACGACAAATACCGGGTTTACGGAGAGCTTCTGGTGAAGACGAGTTTTGGGGATTTCGGGCGCAGCTATTCCGCGGGTGGCACGGCCGGTTTGCGCGTCGCGTTCTAGGGCAAAGATCATGGATGAAAAGAGCGGCGTATGCCGCTCTTTTCGTTTCTTTTTCAGGGTTCTGGAATTTCACCCGGCCGGTAATTGGGCAAGCGACCCGCCGGGAGAATGGCAATGAGTGCAAGCCCAACCATAATGAGAAAACCGATCCTCAGCGCCTGCAGGCGTGCATCGGTATTAATCCGCAGCGCTTCGGCTTTTTGTTCCGGTGTTGCGGATGTCGCGGCAATAATGGTTGCCAGCTGATCGTTGCTTACAAATGTGATGCTGTCGAGGTTTACCTGTGACTGAATTTCGATTGGCAGCGTCGGGTTCTGCGCCAGTTGTCGTGTCACTGCGCTGCTGAGCAGGCCAACAAGCAGTGCGCCGGCCACAGCGGTGCCGACGGCCGCCGCCAGGTTGTTTGTTGTGCCGCGCAGTGATCCGACGTCGCCAGCGAGTTCTTTTGGTGAAGCGGTGACCAGCACATTAAACAGCAGCGTGACCAGCGAGCCCTGACCAATGCCAAACAGGATCCAGGCCAAACAGAACCGGGATTGAACTCCAGTCATTGTGGACGACGAAGGCGAGCCAGATGAGTGCGATGGCGCAAAGGCTGAACCCGGCGCGTCCGATCTGGCGCGGTGAGAACCGGCCGTAAGCGCGCACGATCAGCATTGCAGCAAAGAAGACGGTCAGATTAAAGGGCAGCATTGCAACCGCGGTGGCAAGTGGAGAGCGACCCTGGACGATCTGGATATAAAGTGGCACTGAGAAATTCAGTGCGGCCTCCAGGGCTACGACGGCAAACATTGCGAACACTGCCGCGCGCTCCTGGGGTGAATCAGGACCTGCAGCGGGAGCAATGGGGTCTTGCTGCTGGATTCGCGGTGGCGGGTCCATAGAAAGAACGACTGGCCCAGAACAATGCCCAGAAGAATCAGCACGGGTGCGGGGGAAAGGCCGAGGACGGTGAAGGGCGCGGCTGATCGTGCCAGCATCAGCCCCCATCCGTTGAGGTTGTTGAACCCGAAACTGATCGAGATGATTGCGCCGGCTGCAAGCAGGACGCCGACCCCATCGATTTTCACTTCCGGCCGCCCCTGATCTGGCTTCAGGCGGAAACTCAGAACAAGAACCAGGGCGGAGACGGCGATAAGGATTCCAAAACCGGCCGCCAGCCGATATAGGTTCCGAGCACGCCGCCGATGAGAAAGGCAAGTACACCAGCTCCGGCGCGCGCTGATCCAAGGGCACCGAGGGCGGTTGCCTGCTGATTGCCGTGATAGTTTTCTGCAATCAGCGCGACGAGTGCGGGGGAACAATCACGGCGCCGGCGGCGCCGCAGAGCGCCTGTGCAGTGATCATTGCGGTGGCATTGGGGCTCAGTGTCATCAGCACCTGCGCGCCGCCGAACACAATAACTGCGATCCGGAAGACCTGTAAGGCGCCAAAGCGCTGAACCAGCTTGGCGCCGAGCATAACGAAGCCTGCAACAATCATGGAATAGGCAACAATGCCGGTTGCGACCACGGTTGGTGCGACGCTGAAGCTCTCGACCATACCGCCCAGCGCGACGGGCAGGGAGGCCACGTTAAAGGACATAATGGCCTGACCGAACGCAATGGCAATCATCGGGAGCCAGGAATTGCGTTCATCAGGATGTGTGGTGACGGCTGAAGTTTTCATTTACGATATTCCCTCTCGGAATGTATCCGCCTTTGGAGGCCGTGCGGAAGACGTTCAGGCTGACGGCGAGGACATCAGCAGATCAAGGCCAAGCCGCTGTGACAGAAACTGTGCCGACAGTTGTCCCCTGACGCTGTTGCCGGCCTCATCAAGCTGTGGTGAAAAGGTTCCAAGTCCGCCCTTGCCGGGGGAAACGGTAACAATGCCACCGCCAATACCACTCTTGCCGGGAAGCCCGATTTCGTAGAGCCAGTCGCCTGACGTCTCATAGAGGCCCGCGGTGAGCATGACGGCGAGCGCGTAGTGGCAGACCTCTGGTTTGACCACTTGTTCACCAGTCAGTGGATTAACGCCGCCGTGCGCAAGTGTGGCACCCATGACGGCGAGATCCCGTGCGCTGACATTCAGCGAGCATTGACGCGTATAGAGTTCAACCGCCTCGGCGGGATCACTGTAGATGCGCCCCATACTTTCCAGCATCCAGGCGATGCTGCGATTGCGGAAGTTCGTTTCAAGCGCCGAGGCATAGACCTCCGCATTCAGGGACAATTGCCGTCCTGCAAAGCGCGAGCCCGTCGTGAATGAAGCGCCATTTTTCCTGTTCGCTGGCTCCGGGAACGAGGCTGGTGGTGGCGATTGCTCCGGCATTGACCATCGGGTTTGTCCGCCCGTCCGGGTCGCGTTCGATGCCGGCCAGCGAGTTAAACGGGTAGCCCGTTGCATTGACACCGAGGCGTTCACGTGCCCCGGTGGCGCCAATCAGATTGCAAATCAGGGCAAAAATAAACGGTTTGGAGACGCTCATGATCGTGAACTCGTGATCGGCGTCACCGACAGAAAACACGTGGCCATCGACGCTGACAACACTGATGCCAAACAGGCGTTCGGGTACAGTTGCCAAAGCGGGATAGACCTGTGAGTTGGTTCCAAGAGTAACGCCCTGAAAGCGTTCATGTGCCTCAGTGACCAGTTTTGTAACGCGATCGGCTGGCGGCAGGTGTCCGGTTGAGATGAATGTAGTATCGGGATCGACAAGGGGATCAGGCAAGTCCATGCGGCACCCTTTCAGCTGTTATAAAGCTTACAGATATAGACTTTCATCAGCAGTTTCTGATCTGATCACAGATAAAGATCGCTGACAACTTTTTATCTGAATGCTGTGTCACGCCTCTCAACACAGCCTGCTATGGCAGCCAGGTTAGCTTTGTTGCCGGCGCTGTTGCATGGGTATTGTGCGGGAGGGCTGAAATGATTTCTCAGCGGTTTCGTCTGGACAGCAAAGTCGAAATATACTCAGGTGCAGCGTGCGCCCCCAAACTGTTTTAGCACAAGGTTGCGTGAGCGCGGCCCTGAGGACACGAGCCGGATGCGCAGGCTGTTAAACATCACGGCCTGACGCGGCGGGGGCTGCTGGCCCGGGCCGATTAAAAATGGCCCGATCTGCGCTGAGGGGTGACCGGCCAGCCGGCTACGTGTTTAGTCCCATCATATCATGGTTTGGTTTTCGACAGAATATTTCAGGCTTCTTGTCACTGATCTGTCGGATTGCTTCGAAAGGAGTTTTAAAGCGTAGCGCTTGAGCTGTTTGGCATAGTTATAAGCGAGCAGCCAATCCCTGACATGTCGCCGCAGGTCGGTAATGGACGCGTAATGGAATGACTTAACGGTTGCTTCTTTGATGGTTCGAACCATCCGTTCGGCCTGGCCGTTGGTCCATGGATGATAAGGCCGGGTTTGTCGATGCTCGATGCCATTCTCCCTGCAAACTGCACCAAAGATGTGGCCCACAAAGCCATTTTCAGCTCGCTTGTCGTGCTGGATAAACTGCACGCCGTTGTCGGTCAGCACCGTGTGAATTTTATAGGGAATTGTTTTGACCAGAGCTTTGAGAAAGCCAGCAGCCACCAGTTTAGTCGCTTTACGGTAGATTCTGGCGAAAACAATCTTCGATGTCCGATCCACCGCAACAAAACAGAAAAGCTTTGCCTCCCTCATATCGCAGTTCAGCTATATCGATGTGGAAATAGCCAATCTCATATGCTTTGAACCGCTTCGGTTTTACCTGATCGGCTTTCGGCAAACGAGAAATGCCGTGCCGCTGCAAACAGCGATGCAAGCTCGAGCGCGACAAATGCGGGATCACATCCTTCAGAGCAATATAAACATCATCCAGAGGCAGCCGGGCCTGAACCCTCAGCGAGACGATCGCAGCTTCCTCCAACGCTGAAAGAACAGTGCTTCTGCATTCCTTTGGCCCCATCGGCGCATCTATGACATCTGTTCTGGATCGCCACTTTCTTACGGTCTTTTTCGTTGATCCCATAGCGCCGCGCGAGTTCCGCGACCGGAGCTTTCGATCGCTGTAGCTCTGCTCTGATGACGTGCGTGGTCTTGGCGCTGCCGTGAAGAAATTGGACCATAATGCCTTCCTCTGTGTGACGGACAATAATACACCATCACACTCTGGGACTAACCACCTACAGGGTTTCCTCAGGCATCGTCGTCGTTTCCGCGAATGATCAAACAGGCTGATGCTGGATAAAACAGACAGGTTTAAGGTATGATATACTCAAAATCGCAATGCCCGTACCGGATCGGACTACGGATCACAAATCCTTCGGGCCATGTTTCGTCGTGCCTCCAAAAAAATCTTTGAAATAAGCGCTCTTATCGCAGGGGCTCATTGATTGAAGTGAACTTGCTTTATGCCGGAATGGCATAAGTTCCCATCCTCTGTTCTGCATCGCTTTATTGAATATGAAATACGAAAAACTGAGCAACTGCCTGTCCTCAGGCAGCACCATCCACATATACTTATAGCCGCCCTCGATTTGCTGCTGTGATTCAGAGCGAAACAATCTGTCGGAACTTGCGGCATGATATGCAGAAAGCAGCAGACGGTAAGAAACCGGATCGGAAAAAATATCACTCTCAACACCGAACAGCTGCTGCCGCACCGTAAGATCATTTAGGTCACACCGATAATAACCAGACGCGGCATTTGTCGCCGCGTTTATTCTTTTGAGCGTTTCGACGTAAACATTCATCTCCCACCTGTCAAACCTGTCAGATAATTCAAAACTGTCGGCACAAAGAATGGCAGTGATAATAATTCTGGTTGCTCGTCGGATGGCGGTCAGTCACTGAAGACGCTGATGGGCCCCCAAAAACTCCTATCCGATGCCGTGAAAGAGCTTAAGAGAATAGCTGATCCCCAGCTCATACAGTATCACTTTCCACCATTCTGTCACACCCATTCTCCGATTCTTTTCCACCAGGCCGCGGCAGTCGAATGATGTCTCCGCTGATCGACAGTTCAGGGATTCATAGCTGCCCTGTGCTGAGACCAGACGAAAGATAAGGGATCACAGCTATCATAGCGGATGCACGATTTGCCCGACCCCGACGCCAGTTCAGCGAACTGGTCCTGAGCGAGGAGCAGACTGCAGAGGACCGGCGAAGCCCGAATATACCTGGTCAACCCGTGACACCTGTTCAGATCAGCGCCCGCTGATGAAGCGCGGCGCCGCTGCCGGCTTTCACAAACTTACGCCAGTTCCACAATACAAAAACGACTATCTTTATATATTACTGACAGAATCTCAGCCTGCGGACCGTTGATCGAATGCCAAATCAATAAAATTAGAAACATAAATGCAACTGCTCTCGACTGAAGATTTTACTGCCTGTTTTCCTTCACTTTACTTTATTGATTAAACAGGAGATCTGACTTAAACTCATTAACATGAATTGAATCTTCTTTATATTAGAGGAATGTGCAATTACTTCAGGCGATGCTTATCATCCGCCCCAGAAAACCAGGAGGGAAGTCATTGATAAAGTTCATTGCAATCGCGGGCATCGCTGTGGCCGGGCTGCTGATACCCACCATCGCCGGTGCCAGACCCCGTCATCACAATTTACAGTACAAATTACCATTGCCGGTGCGTGTCAGATCAACTCCGCAACAAATATGGACTTTGGAACACACGGCGTCCTCAATACAAACACCGATGCGACAAGCACCGTCACAGTTCAGTGCACCAACACAACACCGTTTAATATTGCACTGAATGCCGGAGCAGGATCAGGCGCGACCGTTACCGACCGGCTGATGACCGGCACAGGTGGCGCAACAGCTGGCTACTCCCTCTACAGCAATGCCGCCCGGGACGCGGTGTGGGGCGAAACCGCCGGCACCGACACAGTGGCCGGAACAGGAACGGGTGCCGCTCAGGCCTTCGTGGTTTATGGCCGCGTCCAGCCACAGAATACACCTGCGCCGGGCGCCTATACCGACACCGTAACCGCGACGATTACATATTGATCCGTTCGTTCGCACAGCCTTGCGAACCCGCCTGCGATCTTTAAACCTGCGTCATCCACGACAGGATGCTACCCAGTTGTCCGGGCTCCCGTTTGAATGGGCCGGACGACACCTCCCCCGAACGTCTGGAGCCGATCGGCATCCACTGCCTCGCCTTGCTTAAGCCTGTAGCGGTGCTGCCAGATCATTTTGTCCAAGGTATACACTGTACCAGGTAAAACCAGACGCACTGCGCTTAGGCCATAGTAATGTCGCAACCGCAAGGCTGCGTCTATTTTTCAAAAGCTGGCGTCTTTTGTGACTGACTGATTTTGATATAATTCCATTTAAGACGATCCCGCTGCGATACTTGTTACTGCCAGGATTACGGTTATAATGCGAGCCAGGTATTGCGCATCTCCATCCGGCCGCAAACGCCGTCAAACAACACCCTCCTCTCCTTATGGCAATGTGCGGAGCGAGCCGCGCGTGGCATGTGTGTTCATCAGATTTTCCGTGTAGCCACCGACCCTATCGGATACAAGCGCCTGCGATGCAGGTACACCAGAGGGATTACCGGCACCTCGGTGAGCAGAATTTTCTCAGCATCAGCCAGCACCTGCGCCCGCGCACTGAGATCGGCCATCGTTTCCGACCGCGTTATCAGTTCGTCATACTTCTTATCGGACCATTCCGAGTGATTGAAAAACTGTGGGTCGTAAAAAGGCTCAGGAATGAATATGATCATTGTAATCCCCGACCCATCCCTGATAGGCAAAAGATCATACATGCCCTTCCTGAAGATAGTTGAAAAAAAGTCGTGCCTCGACTTCATCCTGCCATGCGCTGATGCCAATATTCTTCAGCATGTCAGCAACAGCGATCATCAGATTTTTACTATTAACTGACGTTGCATAACGCAGCTTCAGCGATAGTGTACCCGGCGCCACGCCCGCTTCCTTCATCAGTTCCCGCCCGGTCCTCGCGATCCAGTATGTCCCCGATCCGCATAGCTTAGCTTCGGCGACGCACTGACATACTTCGGTTCCGGCCGGAACAATCGTAGTAATCAACATCATCATGCCGCGACCGACCTGGTTTGACAGAAACTCGCGGTCAATAACCATGGAAATGGCCTGCCGCACACGCGGATCATGCAGCTTACTATCCGCTTCGCCTCTGATGCTCAGGTAAAAATTCCAAAATAAGGCGCGGAGTGTAGATACTGACCGAGACTGGATTTGACATAATCCATTTGCTCGGTGGGAACGGTCGCACAAATATCCACCTCTTTTGCTTCGAACCGGCGCATGCAGGTCGCCGGCTGTTCGAAGGAATCCAGTCGACCGTATCAATCACGTTCTGTATCCCAATAATACGGGTTCTTCCTCAGTTCAATCTTGTCATTGGGTACGAAACTGGTGGAGTATGTAGGCTCCATTCGACACCATGTGTAACCGGGTGCAGCGTGCCTCTCGCCATCTCTCAACTGCTTTGCGGTTAACCGGAAAGCCCGTCTGATGCGTGAGAAGCGTCAGGAAATACGGAGTGGGTACGTGAGTGTAATGCGCAGTGGCGCGCGTCAACGGCCTCAACGCCAAGCTGGTCGACGGGCAGCGTCCCGGTATTGACTGCTTTAGCGTTCTTAACAGGATAAAGAACACTCGCATATCCGGCACCGGTTTTCAGTCCATAATCCGGTGTAACGAATAGACAAAGTCATCCGCTGTCACCAGGTCACCATTCGACCACCGCGCGTTAGCGCGCAAATGAAAAAGATAGCTCAATCCGTCCGCAGACAGTTCTACGAGCGGGCAACACCCGGCACAACTTCGCCCTTTCCGTTCAGTGTGACGAGGCCTTCATACAAATCCCCAGAACAATCCTCCAACGGTGGTTGTCCGGTGCTGATCCAGACTGCCGACCGCTACGCGTTGTCACGGCGAGCACGGTTTCGGCGGCGGCGCCTTTCCGAGCAGTGCACAGAGACAAAGCCCGTACAATATATAACGGGCACATAGAATCCTCCCAAACAGAACGCCGGTATTTTACAGAGCACACGGCGTGGCGCTATCGTATTTTATATTCTGCCACCTGACCATTTTACTTGCCAGTCCTTGTTGCGGCCATAGAATGTATCGTGCGTTTTCAAAATTATGATGTTCCGAACAGCCAGACCGGATTTGATATGTCGCTGCCGGATGATGCACTGTTGCTGGTGACGCTGTGAACCGTCGCCAGATCAGGGCCGTGCAGGCCGCCGCAGCTTAACCCTTACCAAACAGGCGACCAGACTGCATCAGAGCCGTGTTTATGTGCGCGTCCTTCGGATAGGAGGTCTGTTCTGAAGACAATTGCCAGTACCGGGACCTGATCATATTTATCAGAGAAATCCGGAATCCGGCCATGGTGCCGGATTGTTAGCGCTGCAGCATGGCTGATCCTGCGCTGCAAGGACTGCTTCAGAGCCCAAAGCGCCACAGATCTTGGGCAAAGCAGGACTTGCTCAAATAACACCATCAAGGTTCGACCTCAGATTTGGGCTACTGAAGCAAGCCTCTGTTCCTACAAAGATTGCACCAGGATTCGGGCGGGCCATTGTTTTCTCATTCTGGCAAATGCTTCGCGTCCAGCCCGTGCTGCTTGTCTGCAGCGCATTATTTCACTGGTGACTGTGCAGAACGTAAATGCCCTTCAACTGCATAATAGAGCCACATATGACTGACATCGCGCACGCGCTGGGCGCAAGCGGTGTTTATTCCGCCAGTTCGGCAATGACGTACCTTAATGACGTAAGACAATGGGCGGAGGTTCATTCGCCGACTGCACAGCGTATCCTGCGTACAATTGATCAGTTCCACGCACCAGTCTATCTGGTTACCATGAAGGCGGGTTTGCCAGCTATGACCTGCCAGAACCAGGCGGAGCGATATCTGCGAATATGGACGCCAGCTACAAAGCTGTGATTAATGGTGGTGCCCATAATCCGGAAGCACCATCTTCTTTCAGCCCTTGCACCATTTCGTTGCTTTCTGTAATGAGTGCGGCCACGCGGTCTGTAAAATTGAGCCCGGCCGCGTTTAATAATGAATGCAAGGCCCTCGCGCCGGCCTCAATCATGCCATTGCAGACGCAGCCCGGCTTATGGCGAAAGAAACCATTCCCACCAGCCATTTTCAAAGCGGCGCGAATGGTTTCAGAGCAAACGGCCGCGTGACGCCATTAAAACATGGAGCGTCCGGCTCGAATACGACATTTATCGCCACGAGCGGCTGATCTGCGAAGAGGCCGGCCTGCCAGCGCGTGATTTCTACAGCGATATTGCAACACACTGAACCCGTCCTGAAACACAGCTGTCTGTCCGGATTGTTTTTCAGACGGACAGCTGACCCGTTTCAGCAACCATTTTGTACCATGTCGATACGATCCCCGTCATCTTCGGCACAATTCCCGCACAGCGCAAAGACTATCACCGGCGCGACAAAGATCGTCCGACAGCATTCAGAGGCTACTTCTGGCGACGTTGATTTTGCCTTCGCTAACAGCGCCGGCTGACGCTCTGGAGGGCTATGGAAAGAAATATGTCTTTGTGACGGGACTGATCGTGCCATAGGCCTGTCCGTCCAGCATGAGACTGTCAGGCAGACAGTCAAACTGCTCAAAATCCAGTGCTGTAGTCCCAGTTTCGGTCCGACCGCCTTCGATACAGCTCTCCTTTGCGGGTCCACAGATGAAAAATGCTCGACGTCTCCCGCAATGCAAAAATATGCCTGCTCTGACTGATGAAAATATCGACGCCAGACTTTCTGATCGTTGCTCCATGAGCGCATTGTCTCAATATCAACGCCCGGGATCCCTGACAGACTGAGCGTGGCACAGGCAGATGTCCCACTATGGCTGATGCTCACCTCGGCACACGACCGGTTTGTGTCCCGTATCCAATCCGCGGCCGTCCGCTGCCATCATATCCGAGCTTCTCCAGTCCCAGCGGCTTCAGTCCGGCGGTTCTCAGCAATATCGCAAGCGCTGCCGCAAGGCCACATAACTGTCGCGGTCACGTGAAAAGCGGAAGGTCTGCGCACGCTGCTGTTCAGCTTCAGACAGAAGGGATGTTAAATGCACCTCCTGCACCTGTCGTATCTTCAACCAGCAGCGTAATCATGCGATCTGCACGTATTGTCCTCATCTTTCCGGCCAGACCCCGACTGGTACGCGCAAGCGCCGGAAAACAATGCCGGCAGCTTCAGGCGTGCCGGTCAGTGGCCCCGTCTAAAAACGCCTGCTCACGCCCAGTCCCAGCGAACGGCTGGCCCAACAGCAACGCTGTGCATAACATCCGAATAGGTCGCACCAAAATACAGGGCCGGTCATCCAGCAGATTGTTGGTAAAAGCATAAAGCTCAAGATCATCCCTGCTCCAGCTGATCTTTGCATTCACCATATGGTAAGTGGGAAGCTTGCCGGTGTTTGCAATATCCATGTGCCGGGTCCCGACATACTGATACTGAAGAGTGTGAGAACAGCCTCGGTCAAACGGTAACCGAGATCGACATTCGCTGTACCTTCGAAACATTTCGGGCACATAATTGCCTTCCGGCACCAACGCTGGCCGCCCCGGTCGATTTTGATTCGAAATCGCAAAGCCCGAGACCTGCACCAGCAGTTGACGGTCAGCGACTCCCAGCTGCCTGAAACCCAACCGTATGTCGCACTTGGTTGACGAAATGAAACGTGATCGGTGGAACTGGTGTTGTACCCGTGACAAGCTGACCATCGGTAACCTCATTGTAAAATCCACTGAAGCTGACATCGACCCTATCATCAAATGCCCGGCCCTTCGCGCCAATTTCATAACTTGTCACGGACGGCCGGAACGGAACTGCTGGCTTTCCATCTGCTGCATTCAGGGCAGAACCGTTCAAACCCACCCGATGCATAACCGCGCGCAATCGAGGTATAGGTCATAAAACGATCAGTCCAGTCATAGTTGAGCGCAGCCCTGCCGGTCCAGTAGCTGTCGTCAGTATCCGCATCCTGACCATAAGCAGCGACAGATCCCGGAAAACCCCCCTTCCCGTATAATCAAACGACAGACCCTGACTGTCAGTGGGCTACCCGCAAACCGCCGGAAAGCCGGAACCTCTGCAAGAGGCACGGTTACATCAGCAAATCCAGCCACGGTCTGAGGTAACGCGGGGTGTCGAACTGGACCACTGAATAGGGGCTCTGGCTGCTTCGATCCCGGTCGGAGCGATATTCCGGAGCGAAAGTAATTGACGCCACCAACCCATGAGACCGCCGCCTCTTCCAGCGTTCAGCCGGAGTTCCTGACTGAATATCCGCTCATTCTCCCGCGAAAATGAAATGTCGCTGCGAAGACTGGCGTCCGGAAACAACAGCCTGTCCACCACATCCACCTGCCTCTGGAGACGAAGATCTGCACACCGGTCAGCGATGTGAACGTCATCGTTTCAAGGTCATGCTGGATTTCGAGCGTGGCCTCACGACGGTCACGGCTGACCGGTCTTATATCCGAACCGCTGGCGGAAATTCCGGGTGCTCGAGATACATTGCAATTGTTGTTGCGCCTGTCCCGGTCCGCACCCACCGTCAGCGTCACGCGTGTGTCATCCGCTGCGTAAAGCGCAGTGTTCCACGGTCTGCACCCAGTTTCGCATCGCCTTCCTCTCCGCCGGTTACGAGATTGGGAGTGTCCCTTGCTCCCTCAAACCGGACCGCAAACCGCCCTGCAAGTACATCTTTCTGCAGCCAGCCACCTGCAATGGCCTCCGTCAGATAAAGTCCATCCGTGCCAGCTTCCCCACGCAGACGATATTCTTCTGTACCGTCCGCAGGCATCGTCACAACATTGATGGTACCCCCAAGGGCGTTTCGTCCAAACAGCGTCCCTGCGGTCCGCGCAGCACTTCAACACGCGCGATGTCCAGCGTCGACGGCGGGCAACCAAACGCGCTTGTGGCAGCTCCGTTGACTGAAAAGCCGACAGAATTATCCAGTGAGTTCGCAGGTTGTCCCAGCGACCATCGCCACGCATGCTCACGAAATCTGTGCCTGGCTGGCCAAAGCCGCCAAAAATACACATTCGGTGATGCCCGCGCGATCGCTGCGCCCGCGTGCGGAGGATTCGAAGCCCTGTCGTCGCCAGCCATAACGCTCACTCCCGCAAGCGCGCTCACCACATCAGTTCGCTTCAGCGCTGTGATGGTGATCGGTCTGGGCGCACAAGCGCAGCGTCTCTTTCGACGCTCGGTCTGTTGTGCCGCAGCTCCTCGAGGTATCCAGCGCCAGCATGGCAATAGGCAGCAACAGCGCCCGGGCCATGCGTTCACCATTCTTCATCACGACTCACCCTGTTGTTGTATAAAAGTCGTCGTGTAATACCGCAGTTCTCTGCCATTCGCTTACATCGTCTTACGAACGCTCATTCCTTTCTGGCCGCTTCTCTTGGCACCGCGCCATGACCTTGCAGGCTACGGCCCGGCACTTAACCTTTCAGACGGCTGAATCCTCATCCACAAGCAGTCGCAATGCTGCATCGATAAAATCTCTGGCCCTTTCGAAGTCCTCCGCACCGGTGATATCGAGAATGAAGACATCTACGCCGGCCCTGATTCGCAGGGCGAGGATCTGCGCGACCCGTGAAGATGAGCCAACGATGTAAGGACAGTCACTTCGCATCTGACGAAACGGCTCGAGCCAGAACTCTGGTGCACGGTCTCCGGCCGAATTCATCTGTCGGTAAAGCGCCTGCTTCCACGCGTGGAGTCATTGCTCTTCCATAACAAAGTCGAGAATACCTTCCAGTGCTGGGTCTTCAGGAAAGCGCCTGCGCCAGAGCGCTGGCCAAGGTACGCCCTGCGGCAATAATACCCAGATGAACCGCAGCCCGCTGGCTGTTGCCCGGCAGTCTGACAGCCAAATCCGGGGCAAGCATTGAAAGATAATGCCCCCAGCGCCTGTGTTGTTTTTCGCGCGCCATCCGAGTGTCCGGCAATCAGAAAACTGCGCATTGTCAGCCGGGGGCACCGGCGCAAGCACCGCATCGGCAACGCGATAGTAGCGCCCGGTCAGCGACTGACTGTCCGGCGGGTCAGAGCATCTGTATCAGAAGGCCATATTCGCTCAGCCGTTCATAGGGCTTTCATGAGCCAACTCTTCGTCGAGCACCTCGCGATCGCGCGCGGACGTACCTGTTATCAGATTGAGCACTGTTTTTCGCTCCGGAACATATAGTTTAGAGAAGAGACCATCTTCGCGGCGGCAAACGGATGTACATATCGGATCGACTGCAATGATCGGTACCATCTGTCGCGAATTGGCAAGCAGGTACTGCGCGGCCATCCATGGATCAATCAGCGTCTCATTGGCAGAGAAACACAGCAGACCATCAAAATCATACGCATCTGACAAAGCCACAAGACGCTGAAAGACTTCAGGTATTCAGCCGGATCACCGTTGCGGTTGTTTATCGTGAAAAAGCGAATGTCCGCTCCTGATAGCGTACGGCATGCTCACCTCCAAAGGCTTCAGAAAATAAACTCGGTTTGTGCCATCGCTGAAGCTGCCAGACCGT